>BQNB010004588.1:16209-106877 GCA_026074375.1 Tanacetum coccineum | reverse complement strand
TGCTCGCTTACTATGAAGCCTTAGCAAAATAACCGTGCTCGCTTACTATGAAGCCTTAGCAAAATAACCATGCTCGCTTACTATGAAGCATTAGCAAAATAACCATGCTCGCTTACTATGAAGCCTTAGCAAAATAACTGTACTTGCTAACTATGAAGCCTTAGCAAAATAACCATGCTCGCTTACTATGAAGCCTTAGCAAAATAACCATGATCGCTTACTATGAAGCCTTAGCAAAATAATCGTGCTCGCTTATTATGAAGCCTTAGCAAAATAACCAAGCTCGCTTACTATGAAGCCTTAGCAAAATAACCGTGCTTGCTAAATAGTCAAGACATTACGACAATAATTCTGACTTAATCACGGCTAAGTCCTAACCAACAATGACCATGCTTATTAATCATCAAGCCATGATCGACAACAGTTCTGACTTAATCACAGTTAAGTTCTAACCAATCATAGTCATGCTTGTAGTTTATCTCGTCACGAATGACTATAGACTTTCGGGATACCAATCCATGTTCACAGAAGACCTTTTGGGTGTACGTACCCGTTTAATTGAACTTTCATTTATTTCTGGGCAAATATACCCATTCACTCACATCCTAAGCCACATTATGGGCTTCACAAAAGCGACATACGCGCTTATTAACATTCAAAGCACATAGCACATTTTTCACATAATTCGGCGGTGATAATCCTGCGAGAAAACACATATTGTCGATGTTGGGATTAAAAGCCTTCTTGAAGTTACTGCTATTAAGGTATTAGTTACTGCTGCTAAGCATAAATTGGTGATGTTAGTAATCTTAAGGAAAAATATGCTAAGTAGTTAGTACTGCTAGTTACTAGTGCCAGTGTAAGTTACTACTGCTAGTGTATATTACTATTGCTAGTAATGTTAGTACTGCTAGAGTAATGTTAGTACTGTTAGTGTAACTTAGTACTGCTGATGAAGATTGAAGAAAACTTTCTAAGTAGTTAATGCTGCTTGTACACAGTTAGTGCTGCTGGTACAAAAGTTACTACTGTTGGTGTTGAAAGTTAATGTTGTTGGTATAAAAGGTTACAACTGCTGAAAGGATAAAGACTGCTCAAAGAAAAGATAAAGATTGCTTGTGGGATATGTATGAGATATTTTTGTAAAAGATACGTATAAGTTATTTGTTTAGAAGATCATGATAACTTAGGAAAATATTGTAATCCCATTAAGACTCCTTGGTGTATAAAATGAGGACCTAGGGTATAGAATTCTATGTATCAGTATCAAAGTATCAAATCGAGTCATTTATAGAATTGTTATAGCTTCAAGGTTTTGTAACCCTAACACTATTAAGAGTGTTCGTATTATATTGAGGCTAAAAGTTTGGTAAACTGTTTGTTATTGATCTTATTCATTACTGTTTCATTGAAATTCTTCTTAGTATCATTGACTAGATTCCGCATAGTCTTTGATATTCACAATCAAAGTTTCTATCATAGTTGTTTTGAATTTATTTAGTACAACTTAGCCTTATACAAGCTAAGCAAGATCTATTCTATTGGGATCAACAAGTGGTATCAGAGTCTTAGCATGCTTGTATGAGTTGAACTTTAATTGATGCTCATTAGGTAAAGCCATCAACAAAGTACTTCTTGCCTTCAACTCTGCCCTACTTTGTACCTTCTCTTCAACACTTTTAGGAGGGATAATAGTTTCTTTACCATCAACAGTTTTTGTTACTATAGGTGCATTATCATTTTCTATGATCTCCCATAGAGTGTAATCAATGCACTGTAGGTACTACTCCATCCTCATCTTCCATAGATCATACTCACCAGGTTGGATTATGGGTAGCTTAATGGTTTGAGTAGATTGAGAATCCATTGCTTCTTGAAAAAGTAGATCTTGTGTGTAGTAAAGGTTCCTCTTATTCAAAGCTTCTCACAAGCTCTGATACCACTTGTTGATCCCAATAGAATAGATCTTGCTTAGCTTGTATAAGGCTAAGTTGTAGTGAATAAATTCAAAACAACTATGATAGAAACTTTGATTGTGAATATCAAAGACTATGCGGAATCTAGTCAATGATACTAAGAAGAATTTCAATGAAACAGTAATGAATAAGATCAATAACAAAATAGTTTACCAAACTTTCAGCCTTAATATAATACGAACACTCTTAATAGTGTTAGGGTTTACAAAACCTTGAAGCTATGACAATTCTATGAATGACTCGATTTGATACTTTGATACTGATACATTTATGAATCAGAGGTCAAGGGGACATCTAGCTCAACCATAAACTCATATAATTAGCCTTCTGCTCCTCTAGCAACACTAACATGCAACTAGAGCAGTAATACGGCTCCGCTCTGACCCCTTTCCCCACTCACACCGGTGTTAATACTGCTAGCACTTAGGGTGTTGCTGATAGCTCAACAACTATTGAAAATTTGAGTGATGCTGTGATTTATTCCTTCTTTGCTAGCCAACTAAGTATTCCACAGCTTGATAATGAAGATCTACAACAAATCCATCCTGATGATCTAGAAGAGATGGACTTGAGGTGGAACATTGCTATGCTAACTATGAGGGCAAGAAGATTCCTGAAGAATACTAGAAGGAAGCTAGACATGGGCAACAAATAAAGAATTAGGTTTGACAAGTCCAAGGTGGAGTGTTTCAACTGCCACAAGAGAGGACACTTTGCAAGGGAGTGCAGGGCACCTAGGAATCAAGACAACAAGAATAAGGAGGCCCCCCCCTTAACAGAAGGACGATTGCCTGCCTTAGTGAGTCTTAGTGTTGAAATTGGGGCCCCCCCCCATTTTTTGGCTATATTGGAGTGACCAAGCAGAAGAAGGTCCAACTAATTTTGCTCTCATGGCTTATTCTTCAACAAGTTCAAGTTCTTCTACAAACTCTGAGGTATCTAATGACTCAAATTGTTGTTCATCTTGTTTAGAATGTGTAAAAAATCTAAAAGAACAAAATGAACAATTTTTTAAAGACTTAAAGAATAGCTAGGATCAGGTGTGTTTCCCCCACCCCCCCCCCCCCCCCCTCCCCCCCTTTAATCAAACTGTTTAGAATCTGTAGAACTAGACTGTAAGTCCGTTGAAGAAAAATAGAGTCTGTATTGGAAGAAGATATAAAACAATCTTAAAACATAAATGAAATAGATTTATAGAGATTGTTACAGAGCATAAAAGAAGTTAGAGATACTACAAAAGAAAAACATGAGGTTCAACATACAGTAAAAACTTTTTAAATTCATACAAAAAGCCTAAGTAAACCCAAGACAATCAGATAATGGATAAGTGTAAAACAGATTAGGGTATATATGCTATCCCACCAATCCCTATACCTGGGAATTTTATGCCACCAAAACCTAATTTTAGTTTTAATCCTAGTCCCAGATGATATTTTGTTGATGAGTAATGAGTCTGTTAGAGAATCAGTAAGTTAAAAAGCCTACTTTTTAAGACTAATGAACCTAAGACTGCAAGGAAAGAAAATGGGAGCCCTAATATTGAGGATTGGTGTCTAAAGTGAGGACAATTAACCTAATTTTATAAAATTGAGTTTGTTCAAACCTAAAACTTATAGGAAATCTGTTGAGCAAAGTAGCAAGAACACATACCAGTCAATACTTTCAGTCCTTCATAGAATCCTAGGAGGAAACAAGAGAAAGCTGGGAACTAATATAGTCTCAAAATTAGTGAGATTAGATTTATGAGGATGTTCATAAAGCTTGTCATGTGTGTAGTAGTTTTGATCATTTAAAGAATGATTGCAATAACTGGTATAATAATGGAAGATTTGAAAAACCAGTTTGGGCCAATGTTCAAAGGGTGAACAAACCCAGAATTTCTCTAAATTAACGTCACACCTATTTAAAAAAAGGGAACATGGTTCCAAAACAGTCTTAACTAGGTTCTGGCCTAATCTCAGCTTAAAACTGTTAGAAACCAGTTACTACTGTCCAACCAAGAACAATAGTGAATAATGCAGGACCCTCAAAAAAATTGGGTTATTAATAATGCATATTAAACTGCTAGAAGACCTTTTAACAAAATAACACAACTAATAACAAAAATTCACTAAAAAGGTTAATACTATTAAGGGAACAAGGGTTAATACTGCTAGGCCAAAAGCAGTTCTTAGTGTTGTTAAGGAAAACAAGGGAAATGCTGTTAAGGCCTCAACATGTTGGGTTTGGAGACCAAAGCACAAAGTTTTAGACCATGTCTCCAGAAACAATGATGCATCAATGTCCTTTAAAAGATTTGACTATATTGGTGCACAAGGCAGATCCAAGTCAGTAATGGCTTGGGTCCCCAAAAGAAACTAATTTTCCTACCATTATGTGCAGGGCAATCCATAGCAAGATTTAAAGGATAAAGGAGTGATTGAAAGTGGATGCTCTATATGCAATGACAGGAAACCGATCCCCTGATCTTATAGATTATGAAGAAATTGATGGAGGATTTGTTGCCTTTGGAGGTAATTCCAAAGGAGGGAAAATTACTGATAAAGGTAAAATAAAAACTGGTAAATTGGATTTTAAAGATTTGTATTTTGTAGTGGAACTAAAATTTAACCTCTTTAGTGTCTCACAAATGTGTGACAAGAAGAATAATGTTCTTTTTACTGATACTGAATGTGTTGTTCTGTCTCCAGACTTTAAGTTAACTGATGAAAGTCATGTTTTACTTAAAGTTCCTAGAAAGGATAACATGTACAAAGTGGTTACCTTAAAGAATGTTGTATACTCCAACCCAGGATGTCTCACTTGTCTCTTTGCAAAAGCCACATCAGATGAACTAGTAATCTTTGGCATAGAAGCTTGACACATACATTCAAAACTAATAATAAACCTGGTTAAGGGAAACCTTGGTAAGAGTTAACCATTCTAAACTTTTTTGAAATTAATCAACCTGTGTTGCTTGATCAGAAGGAAAGCAACACAACGCTCTTGTTAAGACACAAAACATCAGTTCAATCAACAACCATAACAAAAGTTGCACATAGATTATTGCCCAACATATGTAAAGAGTTAATGAAAAAGATGTAACTGCTAAGTAGTTGAGGATCTGTAAAGACCTCTTAGATCATATTAAGACTCGATTGTTTAGAATCTAGTATCTAGATAAACATTAACAATGAAAACAATTAAATGCATCGGAAATCATGAAGACAATTGTTATTGAACAAGGTTTTTCATTTAAAAACCGTTTCATCTTTCCCCAAACACAATCTTAGGGCTACACCAACTAACTATCTAACTATGGTGTACACACACACCTTTTACTATTTGACTCTCATCAGTCGACTCTGCTATCTATAAAACCTATGTCTATGATCTCTTTATATAGGGAGAGATCATGACTTACAAAGGAAGTAAATTAATATGATAAGAAACTATTTAAACTAATTAAATACTTTCCTAATCTTAATCTTGTAAACTTTGACCAAATCTTTATAATTCTCCACCAGCTTATAGAATTCTGATCTGCTAGATTTAGTCCTTATGTTTCATTCTTTTATTTATTTTGTCTTATCAAATTTAGAATCCCAACAATCTTCCCCTATTTGATGATGACAATACAAACAAAGTCGTGTACGAACTTCCCCTTAACTAGAGAGGTTGAGATGTAATCATCTCTCTAAAACAAAATCTTCAATGTTTCCCCTTGACTTAAGATCTCCTTGAACATGTCACCACACATAATAAGCTGCAAATCAATGAACCTGTAATCTTCTTCCCCTTTTTGTCTTCATCTAATAGGGGTCTTCTGAAGATATGCAACTTGTAAACACTTCCCCTCAAGTGGTGCATGTAGATGGTTAAACATGTTAACAATAAGCTTCCCCTGAAACTAATATGTTTACCATCTCTTGAATTTCGAACTTTGTAGACTCTATGTAGTGATCACTGATGAAGAAAACTGAGTATAATAACGATTTGAGAAGAATTGAACTCCCAAACTTTTGTCTTATGTCTTGCATTATCTATGTGACGTCAAACTTATCAATAAATCTGTAAAATATAAGTAGACAACAACCTCTTGACAAAATCCTCATCTTCTATGAGACACATACTAAGTGATATCAAATATGAGCATTGAGCACCTATAAGAAAAATCACACACCTTTGCTAGATTTTGACAAGTCTTCATCACACCGTTGTAAGCACGAACAAGTTATCTTTAAAGTGTAACACCCACTTTAAGATATGATAAGAACACGCATCTGTGAAACTCAACTACAACATCAAATAAGTGATAATCAACTGTCTTCGTAATCACATCTTCAATAAATCTCCAAAAACAAGCCATAAAATCAATAAGAATAAACTATTTGAAAAATAGTTTTGTCCGAGATCCAAATCCATCCAAAAACCAAGTATTGTCCAATATCAGACAAGCCTAGCAGTACAAACTACTTTGTCAGACGACTCTGGCAGTACTAAACACAAAGCACCATAAATCTCACGAGCAGCTTTAACTGTCTTTGGGCAGTACTTAAACAAACGAACAACATTAATAGAACAAAGGCAGTACTAATGAACTTGAACCCAACAACATAAACAAGTACTTGAACAGTATTAATATTCATAGCATCACCATTCTATTGAGCCCAAATAATGTCATGCATGCCCATGCTTCTTTTGCCCAAACAGTATTAATAACTTATCTCGAACCAGCCCATAGAACCAGCAGCACTAATCCACGTCTATCTCAATAACAGTAACTGCTAACCATGTCTAATATATAGAAAGTCAATATGGAATAAAAGATAATCCCTAAAAAGTAGGCTATATCAAATCCTATCCCATATTTATGAATCACAATCAAATCAGTAAACCAGAAGACATCCAAACCAAACCTTCGACTCCAAAAACAAATACTCAAACAACATGATTTAGTCGCACCTGCACCTTGTTCTTTCTCAATCCATTATTCAAAAAGCATAAGAACATTCATCATAAACCAACAGATCACATCAAACAGCAGCACAATAATCATGAAATCATCACATAAAACTGCGAATGATGTACGTACCTGCTATTGTAACATAAACATCATAGTATACGTTTCTCAAGGGTTACCACAACCAGTTCAACCATAGCTTTGAACACAAACCCTATCTTATTGATATAGTCACGATGATATAATCATCATCATCACCATGATGACTGTGAAGATACCTGTTGTTTATGTAGAACGCACCAGTTCTTCTTTAACTGCTTTTAAGCGACTTCATAATACCATCACAACATGAAAATACTTGCTGCCTTACTACTGCTCCTGCTATAACTTCTTTGATTGTCATACTATTATGTTACTTCTTTGTTACTGAAAACACAAAACACACAGCAACAAAAAGATATATATATCTGCTTCAAAAATCTTCTTCTTGAACATAAACCCTAACTGTTTGGGTTTCTTTTGTTGTTTTAAGAGCAGCGGGACAATCACCAACAAATAGCCATACTTATCTGTTTTGCTGTTGTTGTTGTTATTAAACACCTTTGAGATTTATTTAAAACAACAACATCACGTTTCTTTATTGTATGATCTGCATCTTTATTATAACGTGTAAAAGAACAAAACTTTCAAGCAAAGATTACACGCCAAGCTGCTATCATTCTTTATTCCTACTAGGGTTCATCATTAATCTAAAGATTAACTCACCAAAGCCAGTAGGAACATCATAGAATACCATTCCTGTTTTTATTGAATTAGGGTTTTGTAAAAACCTAATTGTCATTAGATAGAGCCAACCACCAAAAACAACAAATTTTTACATCTTGTTCTTCAAGAACATGAATACCCCGAAATACCTTGAAATCCTAACTCGAGAGCAACTTGGCTTCTGATATCCACTTGTTAGGATCGTTTACTGAATAGATCTAACCTTTAGCTTGTAAAAGTTTTTCCTTAGATAAATTCTAAAGCAACAATAATGAAACATTGATTTGAACACTATTGAATTATCGGAACTAAACATAATGCTAAAACAATATTAATAATCACAAAAGAACTTTATATTATCACTTGAATCTGCCTAGGTTATAGATTACAAAGACTATGATTGCTAAAATCGATCTCTATTGATCTGTGTAGAACTATATCTACTAACTATGCCTAGGTTCCTTTTTTAGACTAAAGGAAACCCTAATGGGCTTTACAAAACGCGTATAAAGATCATGCATATCCTTTCCTAAGATATCTCATGCATATCTTATAAACGGTACTAACTATTTTATACTAACGGTACTAACTATCTGATCAGTACTAACATTTTTTACTGTCAGTACAAATTACAACTAGCGGTACTAACTAATATAACTAACGGTACTAAGTCAAGAATGCATAATTCCCAACAATCCTCCCCTAAACATGATTGTTGAACTTGTTTAACTTCATGCTTCTTTAGTGTAAACATCCTTGTAACCAAGATGTATACCAAACACTCTGTCAAATCATGATCTGATCATTGATAATTTTGAACATCTACAGCTAACCATTTTATCAGAAACATATCTTCTCAGCAACACAGCAACATCCAACTAAGTTGGCTTTGTAGTTTTTGGCAAACTAGCCATTAATGGATTTGATATTCCTTTACCAGTAGCCGTTTGCTCTGAGATAGCCAATTCTTCATTGTAAACAATAAGGTGAATTGATAACCTTATAGTTTTAAGTAACTAACAACTCTCAACGGATTGATTTGTCTTTAACCAAAGCTGTTTGCTTTTGGACTATCATAGCTTCATGCCATAAAATACATGGTGCACTGATAACCAAATAGTTTTTAGCAAACTAGAGCTACAACAGATTTGATTAGTCTTACCAGAACTATTTGATCCTGGACTAGCCAACTCTTAACTATGAAGCAAGGTGAGTTGAGAACCATACAATTTTTGGTAAATTGTCAACCATCGTTATTAAGAATCAGATTGTTTAGATCTAATATCCAGATAGGTGGGTTTTGAAAAACTTGAGGAACTTGATTGGTTAAGGAATTGACATAACGAATGGGAGAGGGAGTGCTTGCACGCGAGGTCCCTTCATCATTTCCATCATCATCATCGTTGAGATGAGATGAAGATGGTTGATCAAAGGTAGAGAGTTGGAAGTAGAAGGACGACCTCTTCTCGTGCCACGACCCCTTCTTGGTTTTCGCTCTAGTTGAGCGGCAAGAGGATTCATGACACGATCGTACAAGACATAAGACTCGTTGTACAACTCAGGATATTCATTCATGATGAATTTAAACAAGCGAGTTAATAGCATACCATAGTGTAGAATTAACCGAGCTTGCTTAGTGACCCACTCCATTCGTTTCACCATGTAATAGGCGAGATTGAATTTTTCAGAGTATACAACATAATAGAGCATAAAACAAAGACACACGAGAACATGATCCCGATTACCCCCCAAATAGAAGACGTTTTCCTGAATGATTTCTTCTAAAGATTTCAAGGTTGGTACAATTTTATGAGTGAGAATTTGATATTCAAGAACATCAATCTCTTCCTCATGACGGATGCGACAGACTTGACCTTCTCGATCAATTCGAATAGACGAGATGATGTCCTCAGTAGAAGGAGGGTTGGTTTGATATGGACCATCTGAGGGAATGCCATATGCCAACTCGTCAAGTCTCTATTTATCGGTAAAGACATGCGCGCCTTCGCAAGAGACGTCAAGAATTTGAGCAAAATACTTAAGAGAGTAAGAAAAGAGTTGATTTTGAATCATAAATTCGAAAAACATTTGACCTTTGTCAGAATAATTGATTTGGTATTGACTATAGAACTCAAGTATGAAACGAGGACAGATTTGTTCGTTGATTTCAAGGAGACATTCGAACTCAACAAAGTGAAATAAATACCGAACATAGTTTAGATCCGTAAAATTGTAAAAAACCACCCGACCCTCATGAATATAGCGTTCTTCAAGGTTTCTTAGTTTTTCTTTTATTGGGGTACGGAATTCATGTGAGATTTTAGGGATATAGTGTCTTGTATTTTTGTAGTCTTCAGATGATTTTCGAGGCATTGTCACCTAGAATAAGATAACCAAGACCACATTTTAATTGTATTTTACTTGTATTAATATCTTGAGTTCGTGCCTAGTGTGTGCCTATATGCAAAAAATGTGGAGCAACGATCAACTCGACCTAAATATAACGTCCTAAGAGTTAATCCAAACTTTCCTTTGTTTGATTTTGCTCATACAAACAAGTCTGTTAGTCTTAATAATAATCCTTCCATAACAATAAGCAAACCCAAATAATCCCTATGTGAGCCGGCAATAAGAAAGAAAAGAAAGGAAGAGTAGAAAACTTGAAATGTTAGATTAAGAGAGAGAAATGGTGAGTTACAAATGAAAGAAATGCAACCAACACTCTCTCTATGTGTGGAGAGAGTTCTATTTATACCCTTAACCAATATATGGCATATGGGCTTTTCTACTTGGGTCGGGCTTGGTATATCTTGGGCTTTGAGCCTGAAACATGGACAATATTAGATTACAATCCTGGTGTTCATGATGAACCCTATACTCAAATTGAAAGAAAATAGATGAAATGACTTACAATTGATGATCTTTGTGATGTTAGGATTGATTATTAGTGTTGATTTGATCTTCAATTGATGTTTTAATGGTTGGATTTGAGTTTTGGGTGGGTTATTATGCGTTTTCGTCACTTGCAGCACGAAGGGGAGTGTTTGTTTTTGTGGTTTGAATTTTTTTGTTTTTAAGTTTCATCTTTTTTATTTCCTGATGGCGGTCTCATATCTCCTGGCGGTCTCAAATATATTGGGGGCCCCTATATGGGGGCCGCCCTCAGGCTACGTTTTTGAACTTGATTTTGACAAAAAATTTGCGAAGAGAGGTGACTTTTTAATTTGCATTTCGCAAATTAAAGGTGCTTAAAGTACTTCGGATGAAGTATTTAAGTTGTCACGACACGGAGTAGAACACGAACTAGAATTGAGACAGAAGAAGGAGAAGCGGACTATATGAATTTATGGAATGGTGATCCATCATTTCCTAAACCAAGACGTAGAAAGTTTTAAACGATTCATGTTTAAGGGGTTTAGTAAGAATGTCGGCTATTATCGACGGACGGCACTTTTTCGATTGAGATATGTCCTTTTTGGACATTATCACGAAGAAAGTGGTTGATATAATTTGAATATGTTTTCGTACGAAGAAATGTTCAGACCGGGTTTTTGCTAATCAATATCGCGCTTTGTTGTTACACATGATGGGAACGTCGTCAAGTCGTACGTCGTAGTCGATGAGAGCTTGTTTCATCCATAGTGCTTGTTGACATGCCTTTCTGGCGCTTACGTATTTGGCTTTGGTAGTGGATATAGCAAGAGCAGTTTGTTTTCTTTGAAACCAAGATTGTCAAACAACATCCCGCGAACATACAAATACCGCTAGTACTTTTTTGGTCTACCTAATCTCCCGCATGATCAGAGTCGGAATATACTACGGTTTCTATGCCGGTCCCCTTATGATACCATAATCCTAAGTGCGTAGTGCCTTTAATGTATCGGAAGATACGCTTAAAAACCGCTACAAAGGTGAGAGGGTTTTTGGGACCACTGAAAAAAGCGGCACAAGGCAGACACTAAACATGATATCGGGCCTACTTGCCGTTAGGTATAATAAACTACCTATCATGCCTCGATACTTGGTACTATCTACCGAATCACACTCTCATCTTTCGTGAGTTTAGTATCAGAGGACATGGGGGTTTTCATTGGTTTAAATCTTTTAAACCAAATTTCTTAAGCATTTCTTTAATATACTTAGATTGATTAAAGAATATACCATCTTCCATTTGTTTAATTTGTAAACCAAGAAAGAAGTAAGTGTCACCCATCAAGGCTCATACTCTCAGAACTCCGTCATGCATGATTTTGGAAAATTCATCACACAAGCTTGACATTTCCGAACCGAATATAATGTCATCGACAATATATTTGAACAATGATGAGATTTGAACTTTTCTTCTTAGTAAAAAGAGTGTTATCTACCATTCCCTTTTATATTCTTTAATAAGGAAAGCTTTTAATCTATCATACCAAGCTTTGGGTGCTTGTTTAAGACCATATAAGCTTTCTTTAGTTTTAAAACATGATCCGGTTTTTTCGAAATCATGAACCCCGAAGGTTGTCACGTAAACCACCTTCTTGATAAAAACCGTTCAAGAATCAGCTTTTTACATCCATTTAAAATAATTAAAATCTAAGGCGCAAGCATAGGCTAATAAATCCTAATAGATTCAAGTCTAGCAACCGGGCATAAGTTTCATCATAATCAATGCCCTCTTGTTGGTTGTAGCCTTGAGCAACTAACCTAGCCTTATTTCGAGAAACAATACCGTTCTCATCTAACTTATTTCTAAACACCCACTTAGTTCCTATATATTCTTAGGTTGCGGAACTAGCTCTCAAACGTCGTTAGCAATGAATTGATTTAATTCTTCTTGCATGACCACTATCTAACTTTAATCCTCCTAAGGCTTCATTTACATACTTAGGTTCTATAATTTTATATAATAGCAGTAGAAGTGTTACTTTGGTTTTGGCCGTGTGAATCTAAAGGGATCTTTGTTGGAGGTTTCCTAATAACATTTTCTAAGGGAGGTTCCTAGATACCTAATATTGACTATTTCGTCAATCTCTAATGTTTCATCCTCAACAATATTTTCTAGGTTTTTCTTTTTGATTTCTCTAATAGCTTCTTCTTCATCTAGATCATCATCCACCAAGGGTGATGTTCTTAGAGGGTGGATAGTTTCATCGAATATCACATGAGTGAATTCTCGATTTTCCCGAGTGTGTTTATTAAGAATGATTATAGCTTTACTATTTTGGGAGTAACCTAGAAAGACACATTCGTATGACTTTGGGTCAAACTTGGTAAGGTAGTCTTTAGTGTTTAAAATGAAGCACTTGCTTCCAAACACTCTAAAATAGTCAAGAGTAGGTTTCCTACCTCTCAAGAGTTCATAAGGTGTTTTTCCTAGAATGGCTCTAATTAGTATTCGGTTGAGAATGTATGTTGAAGTATCTAACGGCGTTTACAAACCAAAACTTTTGTTGGTAACGATGCTCTCTTCAACATGGTCTACTCATTCCTGAAGTGTCCTATTTTTCCTTTCAACCACGCCATTTGATTGAGGAGTGCGTGGAGCCGAGAAGTTATGAGTAATACCATTGGCATTACAAAATTCTCCAAATTGTACTTCATTATCAAATTCTCTACCGTGGTCGGTTCTTATTGACACTATTGTACATCCTAATTGGTTTTGGATTTTCTTACTAAATATTTAAATCTAGTCTAAGTATACCTAGAGTAGTCATCTACTATGACTAAGGTGTAGCGGTTTCCTCCGTAACTCCGTACGCGATGGACAAAAAGATCCATGGAGAAGTTCTAAGCATCTAGTTGAGACTATGTTTTTAGCTTTGTGACTAACGTGAGCTTGTTTTCTAATTTTGCAAGCATCACAAAAATGTTGATCAAACTTAAGCTTAGGTAAGTTTCTAACTAATTCCTTAGAAGCTAACGATTGAATGAGACGCATATTTGCGTGACCTAATCTTCTATGCCACAAGGTGGAATTCTCATCAATCGTTGCTAGACAAATTTGATCCTTTGGCTTATTTCCTAATTTCATCCATCACATATAAGCCTTTCTTCTTAATACCTCTACCTATGACTTTACCGTTCTTAGTGATTTCACTATCATGTTCAGAGAAAGTTACTTTACACTTATTATCACATATTTGTCCTATACTTAGCAAGTTAAATCCTAAGTTATCAACATGTTCTACATTATCTATTTTGATATAAGACATTAAAAATCGTCACCTTTGCCTATTGATTTTACCGCGATGATACTAACCAAAAATGACATTACCCCATGTATGCGTTGTAAGGGAGACGATTTTGTTAACCGCCGTATGTTTTAGGCATCCGTTATCCTTTGATCCATTCGTTCGGGCTCCAAGTCAGACACTAAGGCATATCTCATTTGAGCTTTGAGCTAACAAGACATGTCCTCGTCTTGGATCTTTTTTCATCATTCTCTTACACCGCTAGCGCCCAAAGAAACCTCCCAACAAATGCGCTCATGTTCCTTTGTCTCTCGAATGGCGTTTGGAACATTCTCCAATAAGATGGGGATTTGGATCTCACGCATCTAAGAACTTCCTTTCACTTTTCCCGTTTTTTTGGTCGTCTCGGCTTTTTTGAAAGTTCTTTTTTGTCGTGTCCGAGGTTGGCCTTACGAATCTACCTCTTCTCTAGAAGAACTTCTGGAAGTCTCTAACCGCCATGGAGCTACACTTCATCTTTCAACTACGTAAGTCGAACACTCTTCATCACTAGGATTCTTACTTAGCCTTTAAAAGCAAGAGAATTTCCTTCAAACTTTTCTTTGACTATTTCGACTCTTTCTTCTTGATGATCATCTATGGACTTTGAGGTTTCCAATGAGCTCATCAAGAGATAGTGATGTTAAGTCTTTTGACTCTTCAATCGTCGTGACCTTTGCTCTCCATTTAGGATGTAGAGCCCTAAGAAACTTCTTACGTAGTTCTTACTAGAATAACATTCATCAAGAGCTTTAAGACTAGTAATAATAGTATTAAATCTAGCAAAATGCACTTCTTATAAGATGCGTCCTTCAGAAATGACGAATTGTTCATATTGTTGAACCAAAAGGTCGATCTTGTTATCTTTGACTTGGCTATTACCTTGATGGGTGATTAACAAAATTTTCCAAATTTCTTTTGCCGTATTACACATGAAAATTCTTTCATATTCTTTTCTAGGCAAAGCATTGTAAAATAACCCCAATTTTGGCTTCAAATATATTTTCGCAAGCCGCTTTTAAGATCATCGGTTTGTTTTTCAAAAGGGACAACCTCATCAAGTTTGGTTTCCGGATTTTGAATAATGGGTTGAAAATCACCATTGGTAATAACATGCCAAAGATCTAGATCTTTTGATTTAACATATGTCTCGAATCTATTTTTCCAATAAATAAAACTATCACTTTCAAAGAGTGGTGGTCTTTGCATAGATTGCCCTTCTAGATATTTGTCGAATCCATAGATCGATCCAAGCTTTAAAATACAATATATTTTAAAAATCTTGAGTGACCTTGGCTCCCTGAATACCAATTGTTGGAAAACTAAAAGGGGGGGGGGTGAATATTGTTATTGTTTATGTATATCGTTAATTGTCCCTTTTTAAAACCTTGCTTAGAAAATTGTTTGAATTCGATTGTATATCAATCAATCCAACAATATGGTCACAATTAAACTATCTAATGTAATGAACTAAGTAGAAAAATAACAATATAGAGAATAGAGAAAGAAACATCAAACCAATACACAAAGTTTATAAGAACATATACATCTTTTGCACTGATTAGAAGAAGAAGAGGAGAAAGAATTAATCACTTGAAACAAGATCAAGATATGTTAGTGATCAAGATATGTGTTTTAGAAAGAAAGAAAGAAGAGAGAAAAGTAGATCTGAGAAAATTCGTGGCAAGAGGTTCTGTTTTTCAGATGGGGTGGCCTAGTATTATAGAAGACAAAAAAGAGAGCCGTTATGCTGGTGACGGTCCCGACGGTCCCTAATATATAAGGGGGCCGCCAGGCCTATAAGGGGGCCGCCATAGAGTACGCTCCTTTTTGTCTTTTAGCGGGGAAGGTGTTATCTGTTTTGGAACCTTCCATTTTGGGGAAAAATCTGATTTCAAATTTAATGTTTTAATAAAATATTTCTTTTATGAATAAATATTTTGTTTTTATATTTTTATAAAAACACTTTTGTAGAATTGTAAGGTTTAAGAAAAAATATTTTCTTGATCACTAATCATGTTTAATGATTTGTTTATTTATACCTTAAGTGATTAATCTTAGAAATAAATTTATTATTAGTAATATAATAAACGTTTAATATTTTATCGTAAAACGTTTTTTTACATTTTGTTATTATCAAAACATTGAAAGGTCGAAAAATATAAATAACGTTTTTAGAAATTATTTGTATTAACAAAAGGTGTTGCAGAGACAAGAGATTTGTTCTTTTCAGTCTCATAAATATTGTCTATTAGGTTTTCTTCATATTTGAGTTTACCAAATAGAGAAGCAAGCTCAGAATCTTTCACAGATTGTGTTTATGAGGCTTTGGCAGAAACTTAGCCACTTCTTTGGTAACCCATTTATAAAACCAGTATTTATTTCAAGCTTTGAAAGTTTGATGCCATCATTTACTAACTCATTCATCAAAGCTTTATATCTAGTGAAAGTTTGTGTTAGAGATTCACCTTCTTTGAATTTGAAGGTGTTATGGCACAACTTCAGGTCCATGACCCTACTTTCTTTCAAATCAAAGGGCCCTTATAATACAATACAGGTCATCCCCTGTTGATGTTAGGGCTGTTAAGACAAATTAATGGACAAAATTCATTAGTTCATTAGGAAGCACAGACATGGATGGACTTTTGAGTCCCTGATCAAAGTTAGCAGCCTTTCTCTCATCTGCAGTCCTTACCTTCTGGCTTGAATCCTTTGACCAGCTACATTAGAATAAAAGGAACCGTTTTTGATGATATTGTTCGAATTGAGGTTCAATACCAAATGATATGGCACATTAAACCACTTTTTTTTTCAATTGGTAAAAATTTCACTCTAGTACAAGGAGCGGCAATTTAGCTGGCCACCCCTATATTCAAGAAGTAATAGTGGTACTACACTGCTGTCATTGAGATGGATCTTGTTTTTAAAAAATTTTGAGCCTTTTATATATCCTATTATATGGATTTTATAACCAGAAGGCTCTGATAACCACTTGTTTGGTCTCTTTGGAATTGATATAAACGTTTTACCGAAGTTAACTAATCTGATTCCATGGCAACAAAAGTGAGTTTTAAAACAAATAAATAGATAGCAATAAAGAACAAGTTTAATACAACGCATAAATAGCATTTCAACGTATAGGGCTTTCTATAATTCAATATAAAAAATCTATGACACACCTTGCTTGCGAAAAAACAAGGTGGTAGAATGAAAATTGAGGATTTATCTACCTTCAACTTATTCTTTAACCAAAGTTATGAGAATAAAAAAACAAACTATTCGACTAGAACTAAAGCTTCAGCTTCAACAGTTTCTATTCAGTTTGTTTGAGAGATAAATGAACTCTTCAAAATGTTCACTTAATTGAAGAGATACACATTTACTCGAGGAAATCCTTTACTTTTATAGGCTAAATGAATAAGTGTTTACCAAGTTTAACCTATTCTTACGTGGCAAGCATAAAATATGTGTTGAAGCTACCAATTTAATGCATCCGTTTGCTTTCCGTAGTACTAAAAAGGTACAGTCATTTGAAAAAAGTTGTTGTACTTCTATACCAACTTTAGAAGTTACTTTCCTAAGGAGATTGATTTATTTCTTTTGACATAAAATAATCTTTTTCCCGCCTTGTAAACCTTCTAGAAGTGAAACAACACGTTTCAACTTCTGTTAAGGAGATAGACAGCGTTCAGCTTGGAATTGTCAACCAAGCTGAACTGAAGCTCTTTCCAAGAGTCCTTCTTCAGTTTA
Organism: Tanacetum coccineum; assembly: GCA_026074375.1. Classification (NCBI taxonomy): domain Eukaryota; kingdom Viridiplantae; phylum Streptophyta; class Magnoliopsida; order Asterales; family Asteraceae; genus Tanacetum; species Tanacetum coccineum. The sequence continues at coordinate 89,229 of BQNB010004588.1, read as the reverse complement.
TGTACCGCTGCATATACTGAAGTGAAGATACTTCCCAATCTTCTAAGGACCTGAAGAGCTGACGCTGAAGAAACTTCAGTGACTCAAACTAAAAGACTTCAGTTTGAGAAATACTTAAGGGATTTTATGTTTAAATCTACTGAAAGACTAAAGGGCTCAGGAACTGAACCCAACACAAACCCGACCTTGAATTTTAACCTATCAACTTATATAACAAACTTTATTTATCAAATCTGGAGCGCATTTCTATTGATTTATTCGAGAGAAAAAATGTCACCGAAAAGATCGTCGAACTGCGAACAAACAACCCTAATATTGCAACGCTTCTGACATGTGTACGATTTTATAAAAAATGTTGAAGCTTAACATACATGTATTCAAAATATTTACGGAAATAATATTTGAGTTTATCGGTTCAGTGCAAGATGAGTCGCACAGTCTCACGCGTTCCGCGACAGCGCACGTGTTATGAACCTCGTTTATATGCAACTCAAAGATGTATATCCGTTCTCTAGGATCATCATGGCCCAATGTTTGTTTATCACTATCGCTAACCGAATGTAGACACCGACTATATTGCTTGTTAAAAAACATCAGCTACATTTATGGCGGTATTGAAATACACTTCGATTAAAAACCTTCTAAGAAGATACTTCATCGATGAGATTGTCTTTTTCTCAATCATGAATTGTTCATAAGTATCTGGGTTATTCACTTATTCACAAGAGTAGGAAATCTCTTTCTTAACCAGATTCGCATATATACATGGATTCATACATTCAAGATCAAAACCATGAACCAATAGTTCAATACCATGTAAATACAAAATTCATCAACTAAAATCTACATAACAAAATAACACACCATAAAACACTCAAATGGAACATATCACACATAGGTAATAACAAGACCATCTTAATATCAACTTATAAAGTAAGATATATTATTCGTTACACATGAATAAAATATACATTAAACAAAATTAAAAAATAAAAAAATAAAAAACATAAACAAATAAAAACAAGTATGAAGTATCAAACAAACAAAACTATGAAAACAGAACATTAGCAAGCTAAAACAAAGTTACAAAATAGTACAACAACCCCTTGTCGATCATAGTTATAAGGGGGGGGGGTGGTGTTGGACGAGGGTGGGTGATAAAACTGTGGCGGTGGAGGTGCTGAGATGAACCGGTTGTGCGTTGAGGGTGATGATGATGAACCGGTGGTGGTGGAGGACCGTGTGATGAACCGAGCGCGGGTGGTCCGTTGTGATGAGACGGTGGTGGACGGTGATGCATCTTTCAAGCTACTCTTCCTTTGTGTCACTAGCTACTTAGCTAGATACGTAATATATACTGTATTTGTGAAAATGCTGGGTGTGTAACACGCCCTAAAGGTTTTTGTGAAACACGTTTCGGATATTTCAAAAGCTGGCATTTTTTATTTTGTTTTGTAATGTTTTTATTTAATAAATTGAAAAAGTTTTTTTTATAGCTTGAAGCATTATATATGTTTTAACTCTTCATAAGTTCTAGCTCACCAAAAAAGGTTTATGAAACTTAGGGTTCGTTTGGTAGGATGGAAATAAATGTTAAATGAACATAATAAACTACTAATGAATAAAGACGTAATTGGAATGGTTTCATTACCTTATTAATCATGTTTGGTTTATATGATAAGGCGTAATAAAATCGATAATAAAAAGACTAAAATACCTCATTGATGATCAGAAATAATTTAAATGGTTAATTAATGATAGGGTTTAATGTAATTTAATTCCATTATTACGGGATTGAATGAAAAAATAACAAGAGAACCCAAGAATGTTTTGGTAGAAAAAGTCATCTCCCTTAAATGAATCATTACTACCTATAAAATGTAAACAAACAAGATTTTATTTTCATTCAATCGTAATATTCGTTTTTCATACCTAATTTTGATTACACATATCAACGCCACGTTAGAGTTAAAAGAGGTTTACGGAAACTTATAATTAGTTAAATACATAAAGTACTTAATACTTACTAAAAAATATAATACTTTAAATTACTTAAATACTTTTAAAATATAATCTATTATCACGTCAAAACTAAAAATATATTTGAATTAAATTTAATACTACATCTGTCTCATATAGTGTCTAGTTTGATATATTAAAGTTTTTTTTTCATTTTTGCCTTAACTATTCTTTGTGTGTTTGAAAAATACTTGATACAAAATATATGAAAGAATTTGGTTTTACATGTATATTCATTAGTATAATTTTCATTTAGTATTATTAAATTAATACAAACAAGAATACTTAAAGTTAAAGTTGAAAAGAAACAACTTTAAAAAATCAAACTGGACACTTAATATAGGACATAGGGAGTATATTTTTATGCGAATTTACATTAATAAATTCATCTCTAATTGATTCGTTAAACAAATATATAAAAATATAAGCTCCAACTTGTTTATCATTCCTTATTGGTAGGAATATTGTTAAGCATTGTACCTTATATAAACCCCCGGAGGTTAATGAGAATGATCACGAGATTAAACTCTTTCATGGTATCGAGCCTTCTATACCATCACCGATCTCATCAGCCATCCTAAACTTCTTCTCAATTTTTTTCTTCCCTCTTCAACCTCCACAATGACAGACTCTAAACTCCATCCGGCTGTCAATGTTAACAACATCAAAAGCTTTATCTACATCACGCTTGAGATGGAGAAAAGCCAATATTCTTCCTGGGTTGAATTGTTTAAGATCCACTGTTGAGCCTACCAGGTTATCGACCACCTTTCGGCTCCTGCTGATTCACCTTCTTCTTCCAAAGCTGTTGCCACCAAAGACAAGGATGGACAACCATTACCTCCTCGTGATGAGGCCCTCTGGTCTCGTCTCGATGCCATTGTTTTACAATGGATTTATTGAACTCCTCAAACGATCTACTTGAAACCATCCTCGAACCTGATACAACCGCATATCAGGCATGACAACACCTCAAAAACATCTTCCAAGATAACAAAAACTCTCGTGCTGTTTATTTGGAACATCAATTCACCAATACCCATCTTGACAACTTCTCAAGCGTATTAGCTTATTGTCAAGAACTCAAGATGCTTGTCGACCAACTTACAAATGTTGGTGTGCATGTCTCAAACCATCAGCTGGTCCTTCAACTTATTGCGGGACTAAACGATAACTATGATGGTGTGGCTATTATCATTTAACAACAAGATCCATTGTCTGCATTCTATGAAGCGCGTTCAAGGATGGTTTTGGAAGAAACCCACAAGTCAAAGCAAGCAATGGCCTCTGCCAACGCTGCTGCCACGACTCTTGTCACCACACCCACCACTCCTGACGTTTCTAAGGCACCTGTTTCAACTTCCCAATCCAACACCAACAACCGCAACAACACTAACTGTGGTCGTGATAGCGGTTCTAACAACAACCGTGGGCGGGGACGTGGACGTGGTCGTGGTAGTGGAGGTGATACTACTTCAACACGTCAACGACAGCCATTCAATGCAAGTTTATATCAACCATGGGGTCCACACCCGTAAGGAATGTGGATGCCATGACAAAACCCACCATGCCCATAAGATCCCTCACCTCCAACAAGACTCGTCCTCCAGCAACTTCGATCTCTTGTATTCATTGGCAGCCGACCCCAACAGGCATACGCGGCATCCACCACCCTCACTGATTTACCAGTTTTTATTTTACCTTTCCCAGTAATTTTCCCTCCTTTGGAATTACCTCCAAAGGCAACAAATCATGTATCAATTTCTTCATAATCTGTAAGATAGGATTTGTTTCATGTAATGTGCCTAGAGTGTCCACTATCAATCACTCTTTTATTCTTCAAATCTTGTTGTGGATTGCCCTGCACATAATGGTAGGAAAAATTAGTTTCTTTTGGGGACCCAAGCCATTACTGACTTGGATCTGCCTTGTGCATCAATATAGTCAAATCTTTTAAAGGACATTGATGCACCATTGTTTCTGGAGACATGGTCTAAAACTTTGTGCTTTGGTCTCCAAACCCAACATGCTGAGGCCTTAACAGCATTTCCATTGTTTCCCTTAACAACACTAAGAACTGCTTTTGGCCTAGCAGTATTAACCCTTGTTCCCTTAATAGTATTAACCTTTTTAGTAAAATTACTATTATTAGCTGTTGTTATTTTGTTAAAAGGCCTTCTAGTAGTTGAATATGCATTATTAATAACATTTTTCATGGGTCCTGCATTATTCACTGCTGTTCTTGATTGAATAGTATTAACTGGTCTAACAGCATTAACTGAAATTGGGCCAGACCTAGTTAAGACTGTTCTTGGAACCATGTTCCTTTTTGGACTGGGGTGAGTTAATTTAGAGAAATTCTGTTTGTTCACCCTTTGAACATTGGTCCAAACTGGTTTTGCAAATCTTCTATTATTATACCAGTTATTGCAATCATTCTTTAAATGATCAAAACTACCACACACATGACAAGCTTTGTTGAACATCTCAAAATCACTCTCTAATTTTTTAGACATCTGTTGGTTCCAGTTTCTCTTGTTCCCTCTAATACTAGGTGTGTTTTGCCTATTTTTATCAACTAATATTTTCCTAGGAGATTTTACTTGCTCAGTAGACTTAACAAAGTTTAGCTTAGCAAAACTAGGTTTATTAAACATCTCAACTGTTTTAACCTTAGGCACATTTTCTTCATCACTATCAGATACCCAAACCTCAATAATTAGGGCTCTATTTTCTTTCCTAGCAGTCTTAGGTTCATTAGTCTTAATAGTAGGCTTTTCAACTATAGACTCACTAACAGACTCATTCACTTCCACAAAATCATCTAGACTATGATAAACTAAATCAGGTTTTGGTGGCATAAAATTCCTAGTATAGGGAGGTGGGACAACAATATACCCTAATCCTGTTTTACACTTATCCATTATATGTCTGTCTAGAAGTTTACTTAAGTTTTTTGATGAATTTTCAAATTTTTGTATTGTAAGTTGAACCTCATCTTTTTCTTTTGTAGCCAACTCTAACTTCCTTTTAAGCTCTGTAATATCTAAATCTCTTAAATAGATTTCACGTTTTAAGAGTTTTATATCTTCCTCATACACAGACTCATTTTTCTTAAAGACTAACAGTCTAGCTTCTACAGATTCTAAACCAGTTTTATAAGAGACAACACTTATCCTAGCTGTTCTTAAGTCTTTAACTAATTGTTCATTTTGTTCTTTTAGATCTTTTACACATTCTAAACAAGATGAACAACAATTTGAGTCATTAGATACCTCAGAGTTTGTAGAAGAGGTTGAACTTGTTGAAGAATAAGCCATGAGAGCAAAATTGGTTGGACCTTCTTCTACTTGGTCACTCCAATCATAGCCAAAGCCATCACACTGAGATACTAAGGCATTTAAAGAGTTTCTTCAACTAGCACAGTCCTTCTGGTAGGCTCTCTATTCCTGCTGTCTTAATTCCTGGGTGCCATGCACTCCCTTGCAAAGTGTCCTCTCTTATGGCAGTTGAAACACTCCACCTTGGACTTGTCAAACCCAATTCTTTCTTTGTTGGCCATGTCCAGCTTCCTTTCAGTATTCTTTAGGAATCTTCTTGCCCTCATAGTCAGCATAGCAATGTTCCACCTCAAATCCATCTCTTCTAGATCATCAAGATTGATTTGTTGTAGATCTTCATTATCTAGCTGTGGAATACTTGGTTGGCTAGCAAAGAAGGAATAAATCATAGCATCACTCAAATTTTCAACAGTTGTTGAGCTATCAGCAGCACCCTGAGTGCTAGCAGTATTAACACCCTAAGCAGTATTAACTGCTCTAGTTGCACTGTTAGTGCTGCTAGAGGAAAGAAAGGCTACATTGTGTGAGTTTGTGGATGAGCTAGATGTCCCCTTGACCTCTGATTCATAAGCCTTTAGGTTATTGAAGAGGTTATCCAAACTCAATGTCTCAATCTCTAGTTTGTTCCTCCACACAATTGTATGCATAGTCCATTCTTGTGACAAACTTCTCAAGAACTTCTGATTGATGTCTTCTTGAGGGATAACTTCACCATGCATCTCCAGTTGACTAATTAGCTTTTGAATCCTTTCATAAGTTTGCTCAATCACTTCTGTGTTGGATGCAACAAAGTTTTCATATTGCTGCTTCAAAAGATTTTTCTGGGTTTTCTTTGTAGCAGTATTACCTCCAAAATCTCTGTTCTTAATAGCCTGCATCAGTGTCCTAGCATCCATAGGTAAGCAGTTAAACATTTATGATGCTCATAAGGCAAGGCTATCAACAAAATCTTTCTTTCTTCAACTCCTTTCCCTTCTTTGTGCATTCTGTTCAACACTTATAGAGGGATAACAGTCTCCTTACCATCAATAAATTTTGTTACTATGTTGGCAATACCATTTCTACTATCTCCTATAAAGTGTAATCAATGCATTGAAGGTACTGCTCCATCCTCATCTTCCAGAGATCATACTCACCAGGTTGGAGTATGGGTAGCTTGATTTTGAGTAGATTGAGAATCTATTGCTTCTTGAAAAAGTAGATCTTATGGTTAGAAACGTTTCTTCTTCAAAATTCAAAAGCTACTCACTAATCTCTGATACCAATTTTTGATCCCATAGTAATAGATCTTGCTTACTTGTATAGGGCTAAGTTTGTAATTAAATAAATTCAAAACAACTTTATTTATAGAACTTTGATTGAGTGAATATCAAAGACTATGCGGAATCTATTCACTGTACTAAAAGAATTTCAATGAAACAGTAACGAATAAGATCAATAACAAAATAGTTTACCAAACTTTCAGCCTTAATATAATACGAACACTCTTAATAGTGTTAGGGTTTACAAAACCTTGAAGCTATGACAATTCTATGAATGACTCGATTTGATACTTTAATACTAATACTTAGAATTCTATACCCTATGACCTCCTTTTATACACCAAGGAGTCCTAATGAGATTCCAATATTTTCCTAAGTTATCATGATCTTCTAAACAAATAACTTATACGAATCATTATAAAAAAAAACTCAAACATCTCCCACAAGCAATCTTTATCTTTTCTCTGAGCAGTCTTTATCCTTTCAGCAGTTGTAATCTTTTATACCAACAACATTAACTTTCAACACCAACAGTAGTAACTTTTGTACCAGCAGCACTAACTGTGTACAAGCAGCATTAACTACTTAGAAAGTTTTCTTCAATCTTCATCACCAGTACTAAGTTACACTAACAATACTAACATTACTCTAGCAGTACTAATATTACTAGCAGTAGTAATATACACTATCAGTAGTAACTTACACTAGCAGTAGTAACTAGCAGTACTAACTACTTAGCATAATTTCATTAAGATTACTAACAGCACTAATTTATGCTTAGCAGCAGTAACTAATACCTTAACAGCAGTAACTTCAAGAAGGCTTTTAATCCCAACATCGACAATATGTGTTTTCTCGCGGGATTATCATCGCCGAATTATGTGAAAAATGTGCTTTATGTGCTATGTGCTTTGAATGTTAATAAGTGCGTATGTCGCTTTTGTGTAGCCCATAATGTGGCTTAGGATGTGCGTGAATGGGTATATTTGCCCATAAATAAATAAAAGTTCAATTAGACGGGTACGCACACCCAAAAAGTCTTCTGTGAACATGGATTGGTATCCCGAAAGTCTATAGTCATTCGTGGCGAGATAAACCACAAGCATGACTATGATTGGTTAGTACTTAACCGTAATTAAGTCGGAACTATTGTCGATCATGGCTTGATGATTAACAAGCGTGGTCATTGTTGGTTAGGACTTAGCCGTGATTAAGTCAGAATTATTGTCGGAATGGCTTGACTATTTAGCAAGCATGGTATAATGTGATTTGGATCGGCTTGGGTAATGCCTACCCACATGTCGTGATTATTTTTTCTAAGGCTTCATAGTAAGGGAGCACGGTTATTTTGCTAAAGCTTCATGGTAAGCGAGCATGATTGTTGCTAAGTGTGATAATGAGCAAGCTTCATAGTAAGCGAGCATGGTTATTTTGCTAATGCTTCATAGTAAGCGAGCATGGTTATTTTGCTAAGGCTTCATAGTAAGCGAGCACGGTTATTTTGCTAAGGCTTCATAATAAGCGAGCAAAGTTATTTTGCTAAGGCTTTATAGTAAGCGAGCATGATTGTTGCTAAGTGTGATAATGAGCAAGTGTGATAAGTGCCTAAGTAAAGCTAGGCCGAAATGTAAAGTCATCGTAAAATGACGAATATGTGATTATGTGCTTATGTGATTTTATGTGTTAGCGCTATAATGCGTTTGATGGGGTCATATGTACTCCGGAATATTTTCGCAACCGGTGGTGCATTATTAAATAAGACCGGGAGGGCGACACATGTGTTTTGGTTTTGGATGTTAACGTGTATTTTGGTTTTGGATATTGATGAGTATTTTGGTTTTGGACGATGGCGTACGCTTGGGCTTTGGTTAGCGACGTATGTTTCGGTTTTGTGTAGCGATGTGCGCTTTGTTTTGTTGGAATGATCACCAAATTAAGATTTGGATTGATCTTTCGTTTAAAGTCTTTCGTTTAAGAACGACGTGATTTATGTTTTCCCAGATACATTCCGTGGCGTATTTTGCCTCTTATGATAAGAGCGATTGTAATTATATTTTTGATCTCGTTGGTATAAATTACCATTCGTCTTGTTGACTTTCCATCCGGAATGGTCAAAGCGAGCAAAGTGTCGTGTATTTGTTAAGTGCGAGCGTGCAAATCCGTGCGGTGACAAAGGCCTTGTCTCATCGCAAGTGAAATTAAGACGAGTGAGAAAGGACGAGCACCGGGACGGAGCTCCCTTAAGGTGGGTGGAATGTAACAACCTGAGTTTTACGACGCGTATGACGATCGCGAATTCGACGTCATAATTATTATTTTATAAGTTCATGTGAACGAACGTCGACATTTAAAACTTTTATTTGTCATAAATAGTTATTTTCGTATTTTATCACGAACGGAATTTAGAAATTTTTATTTTTAGTCGATTTGCGAGTCAAAGTTTGACCGCGCGGCCGTTGAACGTTTTGGGCCTCATAAAAAATTATGACGCGTCCCGTTGATTTTATATTATTTTGAAATTAATATTTCTTTAGAGTCCGACATTATTTCCCGCGTTCTAGCCGAGACCGAGTCAAAACTTTATTTTGACGTGATTTAATATTTTATCAAATGTTTTAAAGTAAATTTAGTGGGACGGAATAAAAATATTTACGAAAGTGGTGTGACCCGAGTCTTTGGTCGGCTAAATTAACGAAACAAATGACTTTGTACAAAAAATAGGAGGACCTTAAGGATGGAGGGGCTAAATGTGGCAAGTGACTAAACTTATTTTCTATATAAACAACACCACACACACTCATAATCTTTTTACACAATTTTTGTTCTCTCCCTCTCCTCCTCACCTTGTTCGACCGGCCACACCAAACACACCCCAAATTCGTCAATTTTTTGACATGCAATACAATCCAAATATATTTTCTTAATCCTTGTATCAAGACCTACATATCCCACTAAAGAAACACGACATGCAATAAGTTTTCGTGGAGTTTGAGTCCGGGCCGAGTTTGATCGAAATGGGTTGGAAGTAATGGTTTTTATGGTAAATAAAACATGGTAGCAAGCTTGGTTAATTGGAAAAATGTTTGGTTTTTGGTTTTGGTTTAGTCTGAAGTCACGGCTAAGGAACAAAGGGGGCGAGACGAGTTTTAATCGAGTCCGATCTTGCTTTATATAGCATTGTAAGTATTCAATTTACTAGTGTTATTTTTGTTTTTGTGATTCGATCGATTTTTGATAATTGCATGTGATGAAATCCGATGGATCTTGCGTTGTCTAGTTTAGATTTGGTTGTTGGATGATTGAGCGAGTTAAAAATTGTTTATAGACCATTTTAGATGTGTCGTGAACGGAATTTTTGGTCAAAAATTGGATCTTGACGCGTTTCGTAGCTCGTAGTTTTGGGCAGAAACTTTGACGCGGAAAACGAGGTCCGAGAAATTTTAAAATCTGATTTTGGTTTAGAAAATATGGTAGAGTGTATTTTTATGAGCGTTTCGGTAATTCGAACGTCGCGTAACTCTTAAAAACGAAGAAGTTACGACGAAAACAAGATTTGAAAACTAAAAAAAATAATTCCAAACAGCTATAATGGTTTTGTTTAGTTGTTGACAGAATTTTAAATGGCCATTTTGAGCACTTTTGAGTCCGTTTCAGCCTTCCGGCGAAACACAAAAGTTGTTCGGAATGTCGTTTTACTTTGTCGCGAGGTTTGTTAGTTTTAAAATCGCATAATAACGGGTCAAAACTGAAAGTCAATTTTCTGCGTTATGTTAAAAATATATTAAGTTCCAGGAGAAACTTGCAGGGGCATTTTCGTCATTTTCCTCTGAGTTTCAGGTCTCGGGTAAAACTAAAAAGTTGTCCGAAACGTCATTTTGCATAAAATCTCTTTAGAGTTCGTGTCGTGAAAATGTGATATAACGGGTCTTTTCGGGCGGATCAGAATTAGAAAATATATATAAATAGTCAAAGTCAAATGAAGTCCAACGTTGACTTTTGAAAGTCAACGGATTTATATGAGAATTGTTGGGTGTTTATAAAACTAATAAACACTATTATTATTACAAGTATGACATTTTAGATTTAACGACTTTTACGAACGGGGATAATTCTAAACATAGCAACTTTTGTAATGTTCGGGATATAACTCCGACACGAGTGAATAATAACCAAATTGGGTGTCGAAGGTACGACGAGATAAATGAATATTTTTATAAATATAATTAGATGACGAAACTTACTAAAAATGATAACTTTCCGAAAATAGTAACTTTCTAAAAATAGAATAGAAAGTTTTCAATAAAGTATTATAACGTGCAAGAAAGGAATGATCATAACTCAATTACGTGGGGTTTAGAATCTAGGACGCGCAAGTAGATTTCTCATCACATGTGTATGTATATCTATTTCGTTTTAATAGTTGCGAAGTACGCACTATTCGATAGTACTTTATGGTATAGTAATCGAGCGACATAAATTATAGGTCGCAGTTGAGTTCGTTGTTGAGACGTCTTTGGATTGTTTCGGTTATTTTGATCTTCGGCTTAGATCAAGGTGAGTTCATAGCCTCGCTTTTGAACTGTTTTAAATATTTTTAAAACCCGCGAGGGGGATACATGCTTGTTTTGAAAAGTGACACAATGTGTTTTGATATGTGATATGATTCCATGCTATGAGTTTATGCCTTTGACTGTGTATCGTTAATTACTGAGGAGGTAAACGCTGAATGCATTAAATAGATCTATTGAGTTTGACAGCCCTGACCGGGGTATGAATCCTAATGTGAACACCCTGTAACCGACATTTTGTATTGAGAAAGGGGTGGTGGCATACTACCCGGTCACTTATTTATCTATAATGATAATGTGTTAAGGTTCGGTACACGGGCAAGATGGAAATGTTGTGTGGCTTGCCTAGCTAGCAAGTCATACGTGTTTTGTGAAACCAAATATTGCGTTCTGATTGTTGTTTGTAAACTCTATGAATTCACTCAACGTTTTGTTGACGTTTTTAAGCATGTATCTCAGGTATAGATGCTATTGATGGCTTGGATGGAACGGAACGCGGATATCAAAGACTGTGTCACGGTGAAATCTTTTGTTTATTTAAACAAAAGGATGCTTTGGAAAAGAAGTCGTGTCATGACTTTTTTTAAATGAAGTTTCTAAGTTAACTTGGGACCGTGTAACTCTGATGATCTTCATATAAATAAAATAAATTTTGTTTTATAAACGTATCATTTGAACGTTTACTAGGACTCGTGTGCATGTATTATGAAGTAGCACCCAATTGTTGTATTTCGTCGCGTATCGTATTTTGGGGGTGTTACACTAAGAGACAAGAAACATGAAAGTCAAAAGATAATAGCTTGATCGGAAGGTAATAAATTGCTTAAAACTCAGTAGTTTTGGTGTTGAATTTGAATAAAGTTGTTTGAGTTTTTTTTGTGTAGATCTTGATTTTTATTAAGGTTCAAGATTAATATTATTTGAGTTTAGAATGAATTAGGCATGATAATGTTTTTGCGACTAAGTTGTTTATATTCTATATATGAATTTTAGCCCGAATTCACAAATTAGTGATACGTGATTAAGAGGGGGTTGTGTTAGCTTAGGTGTTGGATTTATAAGTTTAAGTGAAAATTAAAAAGCTAATAAGTTTATTTTTTATGGCAAATAAGCTATAGCTCAAGTTGTTAATAGAGGACAAACTTATGGTTGTTTTGAAGTTTTAAGTGAGAAATAGTCATTTTTGTTAGAATTGCATGTGTATAATTGTGATTTTGTTAACTAATGTGGAATATTGATGTTAGAATTTGATGTTGAAATATGACAGGTTCGTGAGATGTCGAAATTAAACAGCTTATGTGAAAATTAATTGTGTGGTGTAGGATACCGCAAAGTATCAGAATCCGACCTCACTCTTTGAACATTTTCTCATCGCGGGTATCCATCCAAATGCTAATCTCAGGCCTGTGGATGATACATTTGCTACTAGAAAGAAATGGGTGGCCAAATCTAATAAAACTGATCTGAAGGATCTGAAAATCAGGCAATTTCAATCACCACCAAGTGTAATGGTGGAACCTCAGGTCTTCTTTGTATGAACTATAAATTAAGTATTGTCCCATTTTTCTTATCTATAACCAAGTATGCGTTGCATTGCATGATTCAATTTTGTGATCTCCTTCTCGAGATGACATCTTTATTTTTGATGTTTTGTAGATTGACGCTTCTCAATTAAATGACTAAAACTTTATATAACCAATGTTCGGTATATATTTGTAGTTATATAAACACTGATATTTTTCATATATTTTTTTTTTATTTTTATTTTCTTCTAGATTACTTTACTCACAGTACCCTCCACGTAAGAGGTTATCTATGCGATTAGTGGATTAAGCATCCTTTTACTTTCCTGAAGGTGTAAAGGTGTTGCATTTCTAAACTCCATTTCTTCACTATGACATTTTCTATTCCCATTTAGAAGTGGAAATATACTAGGGTCGAGGAGTTTGGGTAATGGTTCAAACGTGTTCTTAGGGTTGACTGCAAAAACTTTTTGTTACGAATTTTTATTGTTACTATATTTAAGGCTAGTGAGTAAAAAGGTACTCCGTATATAATTTAACTACTACAAATGATTCTAAGTTTTGTGAATACACGATTTACCGTGGCTATATTGATTCAAATTTATTCTTAGAGTGACTTCCGAACCTGATTCTTCGTCCCCCAATTTGGATGTTTTAATAATAGAGGGAATTTGCTTTAATATGTCTGTTTGGGATGAAAACTTTAACCCAAGTTTACCCATACATAATTAAATGTGTCACAATTGTCACCTCCATTTTTCATATGCTAGACCAGACATTAATGGATATATCTTCTATATTTCACCCCTCCATGTCATATCTTTTTGATAATTTTCTTCTCTGAAAAAGTTTTGATGTATAACATATGAACATTGCTTTCTTCCTTCAAAAAATACAACTATATAGTCCCTTAATAATAGAGGGTTGTTTTATCTATACTTCAAATAGTCAGATAGCTATTTGTTCTTAGTTTTGTGCTTCCTTCAGGCATATGTGATGAGGAGGTCCCCATCCCTAAGTAAGAAAAAAACTATAGTGAATATCTTCATTAGTGCCTTTGCAGTCTCAGGTAGGGGTGTCAGTAGGGTCGGGTTGACCCGACCCGAACCCGAACCCGAACCCGAACCCGAACCCGAACCCGAACCCGAACCCGATAAGACTTATCGGGTCAGGTTAAAGAATCTTGTCGGGTTAGTTTGACCTGAACCCGATAACCCGATAATCTTATCGGGTCGGGTTCAGGTTGAATTGTTTTTTCTATATAGGGTCTCAACCCGATAAGACCCGTCTTTCTTTTTCTTTTTGGTCATCAAATCGTCTCTAAATGGTTATAAGATATAATTTTTGGAAATGTAAATTGTAGAGTAGTATTTCTTTGCAATAAAGTTTTCAGTTAGACTGACAACGTGCACTATGCATTTACTTACTAAAAGTATTATTATGCATGTTTGACTGATGTATATTCAAGGTCATATATGTTTTATAGAGAAGTATTACTTTAAAATGCAAGTTTTGTTTACTCATCATTTACTGGCATACAGTATGCCACGTACACATTTATTTGCTACTGGGTAATTTTGTTGTAGTTTGTTGACCGGAGTGAATACATATTAGGTACCTACTACTGTTGTATTAAACTAAAGCATTAGTTAATATAGTATGTTAAGAATATTTCTATAACTACACCAAAAATAGTACATGAAAGAGGTCTACATCTCATTTCTAACATCACCCGATAACCCGAATCACCCGACCCGACATAACCCGACCCGAATATCACCCGGACCCGATAACCCGATTTCTTATCGGGTCGGGTTGCAGGTGTGTTTTTAAAACTCAAAACCCGACTCAACCCGACCCGATAACACCCCTAGTCTCATGTTAGTAAAGTTTCTCGATCATCTGAATAGATGTGTATATGACCAAAGTATTCCTATATGCGACAATCAAGTTAACAAATCTTCCAAACATAATATGATAATTGCGCCTAGCCTAGCCATTTCATTACAACTGTCATAAATACGTTTTCCTGTGCAATGTCAAACTATGATTTCATTAGTGGTTTCTAAAGTCGACAGACCAGAATAGGTATATTTATTCTACCCTATATTTCTTGCGATCCCGAATCCCCCGAAAGTCACAAAGGTAGGGCAACCAGGTCACAGTGATTAATCCCAACTATCCCAAGAACTAGTTTAATAATCTATACAAATTATTAACTCTCTCTGAAAGAGTTTCTGTGTTTTTTAAGTATATTAAGTGATAGAGGCGGTAACTTGGTTAGTTTAGTACCCTGCTAATACCATGTTCAATTGGTAGCCATGATCTAAACTACCAAAACCCAGGGATAACCAACAGTCACAGGATATCTAACGAAACCATAATTCAACAGGAAACAAACATTATAATAGTAGTAAATTCATGACTAGGTCTGCACTTGAAGTGCTTAGCCGCTCATAGCAACAACACAACAAGAATTAAATGAAGAAATCTTTATTAAAGAACTCATAATCCTTACAATATGCGTTTTGAACGATTAAATACAAAAAGTAAGAGTAATGTGATCTCCCTTGGACTTCAGGTGGAATTCTTCGAGGTATAGAAGCCTTGGTCGCTTCTTAGAGCTGTGGTGGAATGGTTGATATCGAATTGTCTGAATGAGGTTTTGAACACTTTACGACGTAACCTTTTAAGGGTTTACGCCGTAAACTGCTGACGCGTACTTTCCATATTGCATGCTTAAAAGATGTTACAGCGTAATCAAATGTCCATGTTACGCCGTAATGCTGACTCGGATGACTCAGCCTTCCATAATAATAATGTTACGGCATAAACCTTACCTGTGGTTACGTCATAATGTCGCTAAATGACGTGTCTTGCCTTGAATAGGTTACGGCGTAACACTATCGTAGGGGTTACGCCGTAACTTCTCGTAAGAATCCGTATTATCTTCATTTTTTCGTCCATTTCCCGTGTTTCTTGTCACATACTTGCATTTTACCTAAAAACAACAAAATAACCATAAATGTATCGAATTCAAGTATTTATAAGACAATTGCAGGTATTTTCGTGGGAAAATTGACACTAAAAAGTATCAAATATTTGATGTTATTACCTTTGCTGCTATGTACAGTGTTGGAATTGCTGCCATTGGAAAGGTAGTTTTGGTTTCTTATGTTGTCTGTATCACTCGAACCTAAACTGCAAAATAATTATAGGTCATATTGATAATTTTCTTATTGTTATCAGATTTTAACATCATTTGTTTTAAAGGATAAAAAATGCTAAAACCGTGAAAAAGTTGTAGCATGGTATCCGCCTGATATCCGGAAGGAAGATCCCACAATCGTGGCACACGAAGAAAAAGAGTATTCTTCTTTCCCGCATCTTTGAGCATATGTTTTTTCATGTCTTTTACTATGCATATCATACGATGCAAATGATTCATTTTTTTAGTAAATTGGCTAGAACGGTTTCTGGAATACAAACCAAGAGATTTTCCAAATTCTTCATTAACGTGTACATGTTCTGATGTTCACTGAGAATTCGTCACTTCACATCTTATTTTTTTAATTAATGGGTTTGTTTAATTCTTTGAACAGATAAAGAACTTATCAATTTAAGTATATATAATCTGTTGTGAGTTCAATATGGGAAAACATGTGCAACTCCAAACACTCTGTAGCAACTTGAATGCTGAAATATATGGAAGCCATGATGTGATAGCTTATTCTTATGGTTTCCAATTTCTGATTTTCGTCAGCATACCGCCTACTGTCTCTTTCGATAGAAATATTTCATCCATGGGCACTACAGCCGGCATTTTCGATCAAGGTTTGTTTTCCTGTTCAATCTATACACAACAGTTTGATAAAAGTACGTAATTGCAGGATATTAATGTGATGTCTATATACTAAAAATTGAACTTATTTTTTTATTTGATGGTTGTTTAGTCTTTTGATCTACTAAAGGTTGTAATGGGATCATGCGTGAAAGATAGGCCAAAACTAAACAGAAAAGGATTGAAACAAAAGCAAAAACTTATGTTTGGTGTCTTATTCTATAACTTCTTACACTACAAGAAAAAGGTGAACGGGCGATGAATGTTTCCCCGGCGACACATGTCGCCAGGGAAACACCACTAAACGACAAAATTCAGTCCGACGTGGCACTTATTCCACAAGACTTTTTAGTCAAAGATGTGGAAAAGTATCCTCGGCGACATGTCGCCGGGGATACCTTGGTTATAGTTTGACTAAAAAGGTCTTCAAAAATGATGGCGGTATCGTTTCCCGCTTAAGTTTCCCCGGTGACATGTCGTCGGGGAATCATTTAGTCGTGTGTTGACTTCCGTTGACCATTTTAACAAAAGTCATTAGTTTATAATCGTTTAGTTTATAAACTATCCCCGGCGACATGTCATCGGGGAATAGTTTAGTCGTCAGTTGACTTCCGTTGACTCACAAAAGGCAACAAAAACTTGGCGGGATCGGTTCCCGCTCAAGTTTCCCAGGCGACATGTCGCCGGGGGTATGTTTTTATCATTTGTATTTTTCTTTATTTATTAAGTATAAAATATATAGTTATTATTAGTAATTATATATTTTATAAATAAATAATTAAATTAAAACTAATAAAAAACATTCCGTATCTTGGTTCGGTTTCTCTATTCGGTTCGGTTCGGTTTAGGAACTGCTATTTAGGTTTGTTACGCTTCACGAACCACGTTTTACTGCGGACTAAAACTAACAAAGAAGGGAACATGATACTGTATATTTTTTCAAGTAACAGAAAAACAAACGTTTATTTAGCTAAAATATTATGCATACCACCTGTAGAAACACAAGCGAAACCTTAGACCGATAATCATACGAGACTTACAAACAGACACTTAAACATAGTTTAATTCAACATAGACACTTGAATAGACACATACACAGGCTAGACGTACACAATAGCCACCGTTTTATTCGACACATGGCCTCCAACTATCGCAGCCTCTCATTATCTTTCTCTTGAGCATACGAATTACATTGCATATCGATAAACGTTCAAACATTAAAGCATACGAATTACATTCCAAATGACAAACTACTCCAAACCAAGTTTTTCTATGTCATTGTAAACTTCGTGAAGTAGTGCAGTTGAATTAAGTGTGTGTTGTTCCGGATGCATATACATTTCCACTGTTGCCTCGAGTACCTATATCTTTCCAAGCAAGAGCTTGCAGTTTGAGCACTCTGCATTTCTTGAAGATCCAGGAGAATAGCTTGGACGTTGAAGATCCTGGAGAATAGCTTGGAGGTGTTGAAGGTCCTGGAGAATAACTTGGAGTCAACGAAGCTCAAGGAGAACTGACTAGTAGACGGACTCGTTCCTCTTTCCATAAAAAAAATCACATCCAAAATAATCATCCCGAGGCTATTAAAGAGTAAAGAAATCATTTTAACAACTAAACAGATTATTTGTATATTACACAAATAAAAAACATGTGATTGTTCACCTTTGATCGTGGACATGCATAGTATAATTTACCACGGGTTTTAGGTTTATACGATTCTCGCATAACTACATCTCTGCCTCTACAACGACACGCAAAAGCTTCATATGACACCATCTTCATAATAATAGTGTGATCTGTTGGTGGTTGCGATGGTAAGAGTTTGTGTGATATGTTGGTGGTTGTGAGGATAATATCTTCTTTTATGGTAAAACTGAGTGCTTGGCGGGAGTTTTTTACGGGTAACCTCAACTCATCCGTTAAACATCTAATGTAAAACGATACCATCTTGACTCATCCGTTGAACATCTAATGTACAACGATAACATGTCGACTCATATGTTAAACATCTAATGTACAAAGATAACATATCGACTCATCCGTTGAACATCTAATGTATAACGATAACATATCGACTCATCCGTTAAACATCTAATGTACAACGATAATATATCGACTCATCCGTTGAACATCTAATGTATAACGATAACATATCGACTCATCCGTTGAACATCTAATGTACAACGATAGCATATCGACTCATCCGTTGAACATCTAATCTACAACGATAGCATATCGACTCATCCGTTGAACATTATGTACAACGATAGCATCTCGACTCATCCGTTAAACATCTAATGTACAATGATAACATATCGACTAATCCGTTGAACATCTAATGTACAACGATAACACATCGACTCATCCGTTGAACATCTAATAGACAACGATACCATCTCGATTCATCCGTTGAACATCTAATGTACAACGATACCATCTTGACTCATCCGTTGAACATCTAATGTACAACGATAACATATCAACTCATCAGTTAAACATCTAATGTACAACGATAACATCTTGACTCATCCGTTAAACATATAATGTACAACGATACCATCTCGACTCATCTGTTGAACATCTAATGTACAACGATACCATCTCAACTCATCCGTTGAACATCTAATGTACAACGATAACATATCGACTTATCCGTTAAACATCTAATGTACAACGATAACATATCGACTCATCCGTTGAACATCTAATGTACAACGATAACATATCGACTCATCTGTTGAACATCTAATGTACAACGATAACATATCGACTCATCCGTTGAACATCTAATGTACAACGATACCATCTCGACTCATCCGTTGAACATCTAATGTACAACGATACCATCTCGACTCATCTGTTGAACATATAATGTAAAACCATACCATCTCGACTCATCCGTTGAACATCTAATGTACAACGATAACATATCGACTCATCCATTAAACATCTAATGTACAACGATAACATATCGACTCATCCGTTAAACATCTAATGTACAACGATAACATATCGACTCATCCATTGAACATCTAATGTACAACGATAACATATCGACTCATCCGTTGAACATCTAATGTACAACGATACCATCTCGACTCATCCGTTGAACATCTAATGTACAACGATACCATCTCGACTCATCCGTTGAACATCTAATGTACAACGATAATATATCGACTCATCTGTTAAACATCTAATGTACAACGATAACATATTGACTCATCCGTTGAACATCTAATGTATAACGATAACATATCGACTCATCCGTTGAACATCTAATGTATAACGATAGCATATTGACTCATCCGTTGAACATCTAATGTATAACGATAGCATATTGACTCATCCGTTAAACATCTAATGTAGAACGATAACATATCGACTCATCCAAAAACTGGACCGAACCGAACCGAGAAACCGGACTGGACCGAACTAAGAAACCGGACCGGACCGGACCGAACCGATAAACCGGACTGGACCGAACCGAGACACCGGAATATTTTTTTATTAGTATTTATATAATTATTATTTATAAAATATATAAATATAAAAAATAATTATATATTTTATAAAAAAATATTTATATAAATAATTATATTTAGAAATTATTTTTTGAACATAATTATATTTATAAATTAATATTTATAAAATATATAATTATAAATAATAATTATATATTTTATAAATATTAATTATTAAAATACTAAATAAAGTTTTTAGTAAAAATGATTCCCCGGTGACATGTCGCCGGGGATTATTATTATCACGCCCCTCTAAAATTTTGTCTATCCCGCCATCACACTAAACGACAAACTACTTAACAATCCCCGATGACATGTCTGCAGGGATTTTAAAAAGCACAAAAAGCAGATCTGAAACCAAACACTTAGAAACAAAAAATAAAACACCCAAAACTTAGCAACCGGCGATTGTGAAGAAGAAGACCACCATCCGACATTACCACCACCTCCGGCATCACCACCATCATCTCCTTCACCACCTCCGGCATCACCACCACCACCTTCACCACCTCCGACCACCACACTTGCACACGCGCACCTTATTTCAATTGTTGTGGAAATAAGCAGTTGATATAAGCATTTCAATTCTCCTTCTCTATTTGATAATTCTTTCCTCCTCCTCTATATGATGATTCTTGTTCTTCTTCTTCTTTTAATCCTCTGAAATAAGCTGTCAAAATAAGCTGTCGAAATAAGTGGGTTTGTATAAGCTTATTTGTGTTTAAATAATCAGTGGATTTGTATAAGCTTATTTGTGTTTTACTATTTTATTTTTTTGAATTTTCAGCCGAGAGATAAGTGAGCCGGGAGATAAGCCAGCCGAGAGATAAGCCAGCCGAGAGATAAGATCAGTAGAGAGGTAATGTATTTGCTTGTTTTTTTGGGGGCAGTTTTTGGCATCCCCGAGGACATGTCGTCGGGGAAAGTTTATAGTTATTAATATGTGAATTGCGTTGAAATTATGTATGTGCTCGTGTTTATACGGATATAGTGGTTATTATTGTTGTTGGAAGTGAAATATTAGCTGGATATAAGCCGTTGAATATAAGCCGTTTGGTATAAGCCGTGAATTGAAATGAAATGAAACGTTTATATTTTGAAACTTCTTTTTCCTAAGTTATCTTTTCGACGACTTATTCTAATACCATGAATATTTTTCAGTGAATTTCTTAACCAAGACAGGAAAGAAGAATTCCCCGGCTGGTTTGGATCACAGGTAAACTTAGACTTATTGTGTGTATTTCACTGTAAAAATAACGATAGCATATTTTGTGTTCTCTATCTAATCCTATCTTTTTCATAGATCCGTCAACGTTACATAGACAAAGACCCAGGTGTTAGCGCAAGCGGCGAGTTATTCGCTTTGGCTTGTGGACCAACATCATCTCCAATCTCAGTCAACTCTTGCATAGTCAACAGTGTGAGGTTTGTCATACACAACCGCGATGAACGTCGCACAACTCAAAACAGCGGCATTTGTTCGCCTGGTGAGAAGGACGAAGAAATGTATTATGGTCAGCTTGAAGAAATTCTTGAATTTTCGTATATGTCGTTCAAAGTTGTGTTGTTCCGAGTTAAGTGGTTTGACACTAGCAACGAAGGATGTAAAATCAAACGTTTTGTCATTAGAAACAACATAACACACATCTTGGCACATGGTGAGTCGTTTAAAGATGATCAATACATTCTCGCAACATAAGTCAAACAAGTCTTCTACCTTGAAGATATAGTCATACGACCACCCAATTGGAAGGTCGTCCAAGATGTGAATCATAAAAGTTTTCGAACGGGGGTGTCATCGTGGTAGAGGACGATCATGATATTATACATTTTGACAACTCATCTGATCTCGCACTTTCTACTAGTTTGAATGATTTGGATTTTGCGACCTTGAATATATAGATGGTCAATCAATGGATGTTGACGCACCACCAGATATCATTGATGTTGACGAAGACGATGATTTAATTGATGATGAATACGTCCTTCCTCATGATTTAGCAGATTCTGATGATGAAGACCTCGTCAATGATGATGATGATGATGTAACTGCTGTTTATTCTAATGAAGAAGAAGATTGATCTTGAGTTGTAACTTATAAACGACACTTATTTGAATGAATGAAATTGTTGTGGATTGTTTAAATGTGTATATTTATTTGAATGTGTATGTATTTAGATGTGTGCATGCTTATATTATTTTATTCAGAAATTTCTCTATGTTCTTCTAATTATACTTGTACAGATGTCAACAGATGTAGCAAAAGGTCACGGCTGTGATGGTGGCAGTGATGATCGTCCCCCTCCACGTCAGACTTTCACCGGTTGCCGAGGTAAGAATTTCTGGATCACTTTAATATAAGCATAAACTTGATAACTTGAATTTGCTTGCCTTGAATTTTTATGACGTTATCACTCACTTGATTTTGTAGGCAGGGGAACCCGAAAACCCAACAGGGGAGGCAGGAAAGCCAATAGACTGAATACCCATAGGGAAACCAGGGACCTCGGGTTAAGGAAGATTACAGATCAATGGGGCCCGCAGCAGATCCGGTTTGAGTTCAACGATAGAGGCATGCTGATGCCTCTCAGTGACCACGCGGCTCACTGGAGTAACCTCATCGGGGAGATCATCAGGGAGTCTTGGCACAAGATCGAGCCGGAGAAGAAGGCGGGGGTCATGGGAAACCTTAGGGTTAGTTATTTCATTATCCTTTTATGTTATTTTATTATCGTGTTCATTTATTTAATTGTGCATATTTATCTAAATTTGTTTATTTATTTATATGATATAACAAAATAAACAAATTTAGATAAATATATAAATTATATCTCTAAGTCTGTCTTTGTTATATATGATTGCAGGCTCACTTTGACTTGACGTCCCACATGCAATCCAAGCTTTGGCAAAAAATTTCAAAGGGCATCAAGCAACATTTGGCCAAGGTCTACACCGACAACAAATCTGTGTTAAAGAAAGAGCATTGGGTTATTAACCCTGACGGGACGCGTGACGTAGAAGGCATCAGATCCCGATGTCCCCGAACATCAAGAAGTCAGATTGGGATAAGCAGATTGACTTTTGGCTTGATCCTAAGAACGTTGCCTGAGCCCTTCAAAATGCTCAAAACAGGGCAAAGAGCAAGATCATATGCCGGCAAGGATCCCGGTCACTTGCTTTCCTCCGAGATATGCAGGTAATAAACATCATAATTATTTTACGTATATATAACTCATTATACGCTTTGGTGTGTTGTGATTTGTCGTTTTTAATTTGTTTCATCTTATATACGTGTGTATGTACAAATGGAGAGCTCCGAGACTTGAGAGTACCCGTCCCTGATCCAGACCTACTTCGATACACATACTGTTGATGGCGTATGGTTGCAGGACAAGGCGCGACTTCAATATGTAAGTATTGTTTCAAAATACACACTTTAATGATTTGTCGAGACATAATGTAGTAACCCGATATATTAACTATCTTGTTTTTTTGTCACTACATAGGAGGAGACGCTGAGGCTCAAGGATCTAGGCCCCAATAGGCTGAGGGGTGTGCCCTACACCGAGGACCAGATCATGGCCATGGTTTGAAATGGCAATCACCGGGGGGAGGGGGGGGGCACATTCCTGATGTTGGTAGGGTTTTGGCGGGACAGGGCATGGACATCATCTCTATCAACGAGCCTCGATGCACGCACTCCGCCGATGTCGATGAGGTCAAAGCAGAAAAGAAAAAGCTAAGGAAAGAGCTCAATATCTTGATGAAGGTAGTGAGGAATGACGACAAGATATGTAACTTCAGTCAGAGCATGAGGTCGGTAGTGGCAACGAGAGTGGCGGGGGCGGGGACGATGAGCCGGGTGAGGATGAGGACGCTGGCGAGGATGAGGACGCCGACGTGTCGTCGAGGAGTTAGGACATGTTATATATGGGTAAGTATATGCTATTTTGTTTCTTGAAGTATATATTGGCGACCTGTATATAAACATTTGTTGAATCGTCCATTTAGAACATGTTATCTAAATATTTATTGACTTGTATCTTGCGGATATTGCAAGTTTTGTGGCTAGGAAGCCCGTTTTGTAGACTATATTATGTTTATTTGGATTTTGGACGCAATTAGCTTTATTATATCAAATGCGTTGATCCGTTATATTTTTTTGTGTTTAGGTACAAGTTTTAATGTATTTGGGTAGTTTATATATTGGTAGATACAAGTTTGTTTATTGGTAGATTTTTTTCGGAAAAATTCTAGAAAAAAAATCTGGAAATCGGCTGCAATACAGGCTGCACAAAAAAACTGCAGACTTTTCCCCGGTGACATGTCGCCGGGGATAGTGTACAATATTAGAAGGGGAAAGTTTGGACAGGTTTGACTAGTCAACTACTGAAACCATAATCCCCGGCGACATGTCGTTGGGGATAATATTAACTAGTCAACAACGAAAACAATATTCCTCGGTGACATGTCGTCGGGGGATAATGTTGGTCAATTAATTAACTAATTAATTAGTTAATTAATCCACATTAAGGGCAAAACAATCCCCGGCGACATGTCGCCGGGGAATAGCTTTGACGACCCAATGTTTTCGTTGACTAAAAACTGTGTGGGCTCGTCGTTGTCGCCGAGGCATGTCACCGGGGAATTAATCCCATCGAGCCTTCCCTGGCATGCATTCCCCGAGGACATATCCCCGGGGATAGTATTCCCCGGCGACATGTCGCTGAGGAAACACGTCTCATGTCGCCAGGGATAAAGGCGAATGTTGTAGTGTTACCAAACCATTTAATAATTGTGTATAGGTAATTTTAACTTCATGGAATAGTAGTGTATGAGACCTGCCACCTAATGTTCCCGAGGTGTAGAAAGTAGTTGGTGGACATTGAGGTTTTGGTGCCGGCACAATGGTTGGTGGAAGATGTACAGATATGCCATCTCTGTCTACACATAATGCAAATTATAATAGAATTTCATGAGAAATAAGCTTACGTACCAGAGGTGTTTCAGATTGCTCATTCAAATGCTATGCTGTTTCTCTGCGTATTTTAAGATATTAGCAGTTTTGGCTTTTGAGTGTTGGAGTAATACTTCTTACTTGCTTATTTCACTCTATAATAAGTACTTATAAAAAATGCTTTATACAAAACGCGTCGCAGCGAAGCGCGGGTTTTCAAACATTTTTCTTTTGTAAAAACACAACATATCTTGGAATCAATGAATATAATATTTTGTCATCAATACCTCAAAAGTAAACAAATAAACAAAATTCAAACTTGGCCAAAGGAAATAGAAATCTTATATACAATAAAGAATTACATTATTTTGTAGCAACTTTTTAAAAACGTGTTAAAAGAACTCTGTTCATACACATATTGATTTACTTCACGAACTCTTTTTTAAAGGAGGCACCTCTCATGCTATTCTTAAAACATGACAAGATTTAGATCAATTAGTTAAACATTGTTTAAAATTGACACAATTACCCGTTGGTTTCTTTCGTTATAACTTTTGATATATAAATAATTAATTCAACATAAATAATTATATTAAATATAAGAGATATATCCTTAATACCAAGAATTACCTTCACCTCAACGAAATCAAATAGTAATTTTTTATCGAAAAACAAAATCGATGCATCGCACAGGTCTGTATCGACTTATTTTATAACTATTTAGTTAAACATTTAGCGGCACATTTCAATTAGATGCACCATCATACTTGCACCTCAACAATTTACACCAACATTACGCATTGAACAATTAGGTACAAAAGGTTAACCTTTTAACTCAAACGAGGTTTTGAGCCCACACGTTGCGGCGGAGCATTTGTATACGACTAATTCCCACACATGTAAAGATTGACATATATTGCACCATCATTGTAAAACATCTCTAGATAAAAGATGATTCTCTACATTCAGAAAAAGCTTCATATACTTGAAGGATTGACTAAACATATTTATACAACACATACAGAAATCTCCTCTTTGTATGTGATTCGATACTTGAAAGATTGACATTGCTTGATAACTTAACATGAGGTCTCTAACTTCTTTTATTGATGTACCTGTAATGAGTTTTGTTACTCTCAGAATGAGAAATCTGAACCAAGTAATTACTACTACGCTAAAAAACATAATTATTTGTCATATCTGTTGTTTCAAGATTTTGACACACAAAAAAAGATCGTGCGGCGTTTGGACAAACTACTTGAACGTTATAGACCCAAATAAAAGCAACTCATTTAATGTTACAATGATCAGGTCATAAGTTCATAAGTGAGGATTAACAATATATGGGATAAGATACTAAACATACTGAATAGTCTTGATTCAAATTCAGAAGATTTACAATTCCATTAACTCTACTACTGTACCTTATAGGATTTGTATATGGGTTAAGATACAATACACCTTATCATATGGCACCAATTCAGTCAAGATAGGCACGTAAGAGTGCTGCTATACATTTAATTTAAATCCTGCCATCAAGTGACAACACGACAACCTGGTTCGTTAAGCGCGCAGTTTTTTACGCTTTTAATTTATTTGACAGATCACACACCTGGTTCGTGGCCTACATTTATTTGACAGATCACACACACCTGAAAATTCCCGTTTGGAATGGTATTACGCACAAATCACTGAATAAAGCTCCTAAAGTCCTAATACATATAAGGATGAAAAATCATTCTAGTATATGCAAATGACTTTAAGTTCGCTATACTACACAACATTCCCATAAGAAAGTACTATTTATAAATTACAACACACATTTTGTTACCTCTCACGTTTTGATTTTTTTCACCAGAAGAAACTGAACTTGTATTTTGAAACAGGGAGTGATGAAATGGCATCCTGAGATAGACTGCGGCTTTGACTTCCAACAACCTCACCTAATTCGAGCAGTTCCTGTATTTGAGATCAAATAACGTGTATGAATAACCACGATCAAAGAACTATCATCCCATAGTTGTTTTAGCATATACACATGCATATGTAATTGAGAAGACAACAAACAAACCTCATAAGTCATGTTGTCAGGATCAACATTGTCTTCCTACACAATATGCATTACGAAAGGGATGTAGGCTTGTTAGTACACATAATCTTATAAGAAGTAGTTAATTATAAAAGATATTAGATAGGAAACGTGACGAAAATATGGTGAGAAGTTTAGACCTGAAAATCACCCGAACTATTGTGATTTTGTGGACCTGCAAGTTAGCACGTGCAAACTGTTAATTTAGCGCTATTCAGCATTCATGTTCAAAAGTCATACAGGGAGTAGAATCATATTCACATTACTGTAGCATTAGGTAAAATACAATTATAAATTTTAACTGATGCCTAAGAGATAAAAAATGATAATTGTGTGTGGCTTATATTACAGGAAGATTTGGCGCAAATATGTATCAGTATCTACAGTTGCGCTTTTTTGAAGAATTTAATTTATTAGTGGCAAGTCTGTTCCTTGTGATATTCATCTCTTTATAGGGATCCCGAATCATATGCAAGTTCAAATTGATTCTATACTTCGGGAGATTTTGAGTCCGAGGAATATATACTTTCAAAACACTCAGAATACCCGTAAATCAATCTTTGTAACATTATATCTCAGCTAAAAAGGACTATCTGTATCCAAGCTAACGTTGAGTAGGGGCCAGACAATTTGGATTCCCATGAAACCTGGCCAGCTATTCGAGCTGTTATTAAGGATGACAGCGAGGCCAATTTACTTCAAAAATTGGTAGTGCGTCATGCCAAATAAAAGCTAATCTACTCACCAATGGTTGTGGTTTACAACTAAAGAATGCTAACTAAATTTGAGGATTATAAACTTATAGCATGTCCATCTTTCAATACAGCTGACACCGGAAATAGTGAAATACCGAGAAACTTAACAGATTATCATGTGGCGTCACGCTAAACTTAGCATCATGTTTATGCACAATATCAACTATGCTTTGACCCGGACAGTGTATGCTCCAGGTTTGAATGGGCATACATGCCTCTACTCTGCGACAATGTGGATTTAACTAATTACTATCATTTAATAGTAAGACAGTTGAACACTCACAGTCAGCCGATGAGCGTGGGAATTTCGAGGTTGAATGTCCATATGTCTGCATAGGTACCGCTGTACTTCTTTCATTAGCAACTGTAGAAGCGTTTTCTGATTGCCTGGTAAATCCACTGTTAATGACCATGAAGAAAGCAACCAATTAACACCTTTTTTATTACAGAAAGTACATGATATGGTACGAAATACGGTTTTTTATCCATACGGAAAATGTAACATCGGAAGTTTCATAAAATCCAATAATATTAAGACATTGTTAGAAACATGATATATGCATCCTTCGCTGATATAACCAATGTTGAAAGATTTTGCTATAAAAAAAGTAGCCTAATATTTTTATCAAGTAGCTATTTTTATTTCCCTTTTTTGTCGTAAAACCCGCTTAAATTTTCTTATAAGGGACTTTTACACATCACAAAATAAAGCTTTTTTACATGACCAGTTTCTTGACGCGTGAGGAGTTTTAGATTGGTAAAGATGCTCTTACACGTCATGAAGCTGGACGGGTTAGTTTGCGTACACCTATAGTGAATTCAATTGCAGATGTAGGCTGTGATCCAATCCTGCATATGAGACATTATCAAGTCAGCTTTCGTAATGCGAAGACCATCTTCTACCAACACAGAATAAAATAGCTTTTGGTGCAAATATAATCTTTGTGTAATTCTCAAAATATGTTGCAATCATGAAAGATTCTTGTGCAGATCGATTCCATAATGCAGGGTACCGAATTAAATTATGTTTCAATACCTGAGCGTCCTAGACTGTCACATCGTGTATGGCTGTAACACATTCCATCCAAGTAAGAATTCAGGAAAGGAAACAAAGATCCGGTAACAGCATTTTTTGCAATAAACGGTAGTGGAGCCGCCTCTGTTATCCTAAGCATAGATAACCTACAACACCTTTTCAAAATTTAGACTTTGTCAATAGATAATGCAATATCCAAAAAGACAAAGCTAAGTAGTTAGCAGCCGTGCCATAATGGGTGAGTTAATCCTACCTAGTATTTTAATAAGGGGGTGTTTGGACCGGATAAAGGGCCTGATCCAAACATTACCAAGTTCATCTTGTCAATGGAAATTTGACTTGATTCCTCCGATAACGTGTTTGGATGTGCTTAATCTTTAACGACA
Organism: Tanacetum coccineum; assembly: GCA_026074375.1. NCBI lineage: Eukaryota > Viridiplantae > Streptophyta > Magnoliopsida > Asterales > Asteraceae > Tanacetum > Tanacetum coccineum. The sequence goes on along the minus strand of BQNB010004588.1, from coordinate 59,928 downwards.
CCCTCTCTCCATCTCTCATACTTTATACTCTTAAAAACCAATTCAAAACGAACCTGCATATTGCAACATTAAAGTGAGTTTTGGATGCCAAAACTGAAAATGAACAAATTTAGTAGTAATCATACCTTATTCAATATGCTATCAAATACATCATCCAAATCACACAAAACGAAGGAAGATGTAGAGTATAAAAAGATCCTAACCTTTAAGATTGGACAAACGAAGGAAGATGGTATGATTGTTTGATCAACTATATCCATGCATTCATCCCAATATACATATCTTCTTCACTATGTGCACATGAACACCTTGATGCATCAGTCAATGTTGCTCCCACTTGCTTTTAATACGCAATTACCGTCTTCACAAATTCCTGCAACCATTTAGAAAGTAATTCAGCATGTGATGGCTTAAAAATATTTCATTTTGAAAAACAGATATTACAGTGTCTAGTGTCTACCTTATAGGCAGCCTGGTCATAAAACCCTTCAATCAAGCCCAAGAGGAGCCCGATCCCGCTCCCTTCTGGGAATCATTTACTAATTTCTTGCCACCCTATCCACCTTCATTCCTAGTGATCACCTATTTATCCCCAAGAACCAGACCCCAAACCCTTTTTGGTTTCTTTTTCTGGTTTCTTTGAACCCCACACAACCTCAGTTTCTGTTATTTCCGTACCCCATCCAGATTCATTATTTTGACCCCAAGAACCTGAAAAAAAACAAATTTTGAGTAATTGCTCCATAGGCAATCCCAAACACCCCCTATTATTGGCTTATAACATACAAACCTACTTTAAAATTGTCAGGTTCCAAATAGTTGTATGTAAAAACCCAAAATCAAGAACATCTATAATCACATACATAAGGCATGTTTTCGGGTTCATTTGATTTCAGTTTCTTTCTGCACAGGGCCACAGCCCGAGTCAAAAATACATATAAAGCAAAATCAGTTGGTTAAGAAAAGGTAATATGGAGTCAACTTAAAGATAGGCAACCTAAAATCAGAATTACAATCTCATATTCCAGACTCTGAGATTACATTATGGCTAAAGCAGTATAATTTACATCCTAAAATTCACTCATCCAAAGGACACTTCTTCCACAACCTCGTCCTCCAACATAGCATCTGTGAGAATCTTAGCCACATCAATTTTATTTCCAAATTCATCATACTTATTACTTAGGGGGATCTTTCTGTCTTTTTGGGTGACCTTTTCATCAACTATTGTGCCAAAAATCATCCTTATTGACTTTGTTAACTTTTCTACCGCGAACTACTAAAGAATCTTTGTTAACCTGCCGCTTCTCTAACCCACTCTCAGCACTTTTGGACTTCTCATTTTCGTTACCGTACTCCTTTGTTTGGTAAAACTGCTTGTTGGCTTATTTCGCGGAAAAGATAAGCATGTATAATCACTACCGAGTGAACAACCCCTAAATCTATAACCCGCATTGCTAAACGTTTTTTTAACAAATTTGGAACGAATATCAGTACACCTTGTAACAAAAAACCAAACCCAAATATGGTTTTCTAAGAAAGTAAATACCTCTTTCGGATCAGCCAGCATACCCATTAATGTTGCATCAATGGCATCCTGTTTTCCAATTCTTGATGCTCCTGGTGACATAAGAAAACAATCACAAATTCACCTCATAAGTCAAATTAAATGCATCTACACGAAAAAGCAATTAAAACCATTTAATCAACTAAAAAGCAATTAAAAAACCATTCAATAAGATTAATGTCTACCGTAAATGTGTCGAAGGTCAAAATCCCATCTTTGTCACCACAAAGCACATCCATTCCCAACATCATTTTCTTCAAACACTAAGAACATCCTGAAAAAATATAACTTGCAATCATTTTCTTCATAAACCCACTGAATAAGCAATACAAACTTTTTACAAAAAAATTCAATCCAGAAAACAACATATATTTTCATACCTGACATTATCCCTAATTCAAACCTCGACAAGCTTGGTAAATTTAAAATCTCTGTTAAGAATACACATAATCAAGATTTAAAAAAGATCAGTTTAATAAGATAGGTGATTGATAATTTTTTTAGTTCTTAACTATATATATAATATAATAAAATAAAATATATATAATCTAAAAACAAAAATCACAATCAATGATGCCAGGAGCAGTATAGACTTTTCCCGGGTCGTTAATCCCCAATGAGGCTGTGCTGGAAAATCGATACAGTCGGAAGATTTGAGTTTGAAGGAGAGAATTGATTTGAGAGTGTGGAAAAGTAGATTAGACAATAACAAACAAAAACGTTTAAGAAAATCCTAAAAAATATGAAATTAAGCTAAAAAACGAGAGCACGGACCCCGAACAAAGGGGGAAAAACCTAAAAACTTCAAAATTAACCCTACGGAGAAATTTTCACTTCTAAACTACTCTAGGAGTCAAATAACGAAGAATGAAAAAGACTAGACTGAAAACGGAGGTCGTTTGACCCAAAAACGAGTCAAGACAAAAAAGTTTAAACCGACAAAATTAAACAATCGTTAAAAATTAATAAGAAATACAACATGCAGGAAAGAAATCGCACCTGTCAGAGGAGGTGGCCGGTGGGTTTCTCAGCCGTGTCTAAATCTGTATGTGTGTGTTTTTGAACTGAGACAGGTTGATGTGTGTGTTGTGTGTGAGACTGAAGGAAGGAGAAAACAGTCATAGCACAAAAAAGGGGTTAGAGAGATATGGACGGTGGGAAGAATAGAGAGAGAGAAACACGCAGATTTTTAAGGGCAGAGGATTGGGATTAAAGGAGAATAAGAGGAGGGGAGAGATGAGTCATGGATTGGGTTACGTGTTACTAAGAGCGCTGAGTATAGTAACGCCCCAACCGGCGTTATACCGACGTGGCAGCTGCGTTGGTGGCGTTACTACACCGCCACCTTTAAAATGACAACGCCGTTGGAGCCCGCGTGGGTGTACCAACGTGCGTTGGTGTGGTGTTTTTTTAAAAAAAAAAAGTTTACAACACCCCCTCTATATTAAAAAGGATACAAAGATAAGAAAAATGTGTTAAATTTGAACTTTGTTGTTGTTGCAGGTTTTGTTGAAAGAGAAGAAATGAGATGACATGCGTGGGTTTGAAAGAGATGAATAAGAATGAGAAAGGCTGGCTAAATTTAGGGTTACATATTAGTTTTGTTTGGCATTTTGGGCTTTAGTTATCAAAATTTAATCATTTTGGGCTTTTTAGTTATCAAACTTTTATAAATGAAGTGTTTAGTTTTATTAAACATTGAAATATTAGTTTTATTTTCGCATGTTTTTTAAATTTCATATGTTTGTTTTGTGTGTTTTTTTATGTATTGTAATGTGTATTTGAATTTAATGAATAAAATGGTTAGTTTGTTAAATGAATGAAATAATTGTTTAGGGGGTTTTATGAAAATAAAGAGGTGAATGGTGTTATTTGATGTTATGATTAGGGGAGTGGTGTTGGTGTTGGTGTTATGCTGATGTGGCGCTGACGTGACAGTCAAAAAATGTTATACAAAATCTCTTAACAAGATTCTTAATAAAAACAACAATAATTCATCGGCGAGTGTTGGTTGGTTTTATCTGATGTGGTCGCAGAACTGACAGATCAAAAAAAGGTGTTAAGGTCGTACACACCAAGATCTCTAATAAGGAAAAAAAGAATATTATGGGCCTGGATTCCGGGTCAACCCGCCGAACCCGGCCAAACCAGATGATTCCCCCTTACCCCCCGAACGCCGGGTCGGGTCGGTTTGCATTAAATGCATTTATGACCCAAGTTACGGGTTTTAATAAAGTTAATAATGGTGACAAAATGGTGTTTAGACTAAAAGGTTAAGTTATAACTCAAATTATTTTATAACTATGTAGCTAAAGATTACGCGGCTCGTTTAAAAAATATGCACCATCAAACTTAGACATCAACATTTCACAGAATCATTACGCAATCAACAATTAGACACAACCCGTGTGTGCAACGCACGAGTCTGCATGCCTCATTTCATATATATATCTAACGTGTAATCATTAAATGCATAATGCACAATGATTTTAAAACATGTTTGGGTAAATATGGAATTCTATGTTTAAGGAGGGGGGAATAATAAAATAAAATTATACTCTAAAAGAACAATTGAACATTTGTTTACTTAAGCTAATGTTTTAAATTCTATTTAACATAAACTGTATTTTTTGGTTGCTATTTTTGTTATAGGTTGTTTTGTTTCCCTTAAATGTTAGTTGTGTTTTGCTCCAAATTTTTTTACATAAATCGCATTTTGTTGTTAGTTATAAGGTTTTAACATGTTATGTATTATCTTGTCGCTAATTTTTTTTGCCTCTCACAACTAAGTTTTCTGGTTCCGCCAGTGGCACGTCTGGCCTTCCCGCAACCACTCCCATAACCTTATGTCTAAAATGACGTCGGTTCTACCGTGCATGACTGCGTGTTATGCTTTCTAATTCTTTTTGATAATTTAGTTTGCGAAAGAGGAAAACACACGTCCTACTTCATCATTGGTTCGTACTGAATCAGGGACGGAGCCATGTAGGGGTTTGGATGGGCCATGGCCAACCCATGTTTATTGTTTGATACAAGTAGTATGCGTATATGCTTATGTATTTACTTCACAAAATTATCTGTGGCCCACCCATATTATAAAGACAGCTCCATCATTTGGTTTTTTTTTCTTATTTAATAGGTTTGTCTTACTTTTTTTGGTACAATAGCTACTTGTTTCCGTTTGACATTGTTAAATTAAAGAGATTATTCATACTTGCTTAGAAGTTTACACAATATACATATCCTTTTAGATGATTATAATGATGTTAAACAACGTTCTGTACGGTTAAAAAAAACTTTTATTATAAAACTCTTGTTGTTTAATATATATTTGATTTTACGCATATTTTCTGGCTTGTTTTGGCTCTTGTGTAAACGCCTGGCTTCGTCACTGTACTGAATAGATATGCATCTGACAGCTGCTAATTATCTTTTTCAATTTTGTTGATATTTGAGAGCAAACCAATTTGTGAATTATCTATCATGCCGTGTGTTATATCTCAGAATGATTGGCACACATCAAAGGTAAAAGGATGCGGAATTGCGGAAAAGCAATGTTGGTTACTTCTGACATGAATGAAATACAACTACAAAAAATGTGTTACAAAAGAGTGGCCAAGATAATGTGAAAACGAATAGAAAAAAGGACGTAGATTTTACAAGGGCCTAAGTTCAATGCCTTGCACCACAAGGCCACCAAAATTATAATCGCCATCGATGTCCATACCATTCAAGCTAAGATCCATCCCGATATTTCCTGTGCTATCGATTTTATCTTCCCAAAGTTGAACTTCCATCCAACCATCCTTCCTCACTTTTGGATGGCCTTTTACCTTTTCAGTATTTAACTGCTTGTGAGATTTATGATCAAACATTGGTCTAATATTCGTAATATGAGGAATGATTAGATAGATAGACCGTGGATAGCGAAAACTTTGATTAATCAATGCTATTGGACCCTCAATTGAAGAGTAGTTTTCAGGTGGCTTGTATATAAGATGACATGAATAGGTTGTCTGCGGTGACAACAATTTGGACTCGATTTTAAAAGCAATTCTAAATTCATCTGTGTCAGGAGACTCGGCCACCACTTTGAATCTGCAAAATTGTAGAAAGAAAAAATGCTATAAAATATATATACTACCAATCTACCATTCAAGTTTGTAGCATAGCATGATGGTTATAAGAACACAACATCAAAATGGTCATTTACGTTGTTTGAAACAGCCCTGAATTTTTTCCCCAGGGAAGTATAATGTATATCGGCATAGGTGGGTTAAGTAATGGGTCAAAAGAGGATGTTGTTTTCTCTGTATTTCTATAAAATAGAAACGGGTCAGGTCAGGTATACCCATACCCAAAACATTATATGTCAGAGTTTTAAATTTTAATAAATAATTTGTTAGACTAACAACGAGCACAGAAAATTACAAGTACAATAATAATCAAACTATTTCAATTAAGCAATTCAATAAGTTGTGTGCATTTAAAGTATAGTTTGCATGAATTTTGACCCGTTAAAGATAGAACATGCAAATAATCAGACTTGCTGTGAAAGAAGGAGATATAACCTTGATTCCGGCAAATACTTCCTTATCCATTTTTCCTCTGGCAAAAATTCTGTTGCGGGTATCATAAGACGTTTCTTCATACTTTTGCTAATAGACAACCACTATACATTTACACAAATTATATATTGTTAGTAATTCCGAAGTGCTGTGCTCTGTTATAGTTGAACCTTCGAACGAAATAGTATTAATTTTAAATGAAACTAAGTGTAGAAAATCATTGGGATAAGTTACATGCATAAGAAAGAACCAGTTGAAATGTCATAAACATATCATCGAATATACTAATAATGTTTTTTAGAGCTTCCTCGTTGTGTACTCATTGGAGACTAAGTAGGAAGATACCTTTTCACCATTGTCGATGAGGAACCCTCTGCGAAGAAGAAAGTAGAGTTCCTTCTTAGTTGTCCATTGTATACTATAAGTTGACCACTTGATTAAATCTGTATAGTCATTCGGCAGTTTTTGCTCCCAATTAATGCGCGAAGCTGATGCGGTTTGCATAACCTCCTTATATTTGTGCTCCAGATTTTCATGTGTCGCCTATGAAATGTTTACACAGTTTTTAATTCGTAATTAGATCAACAAAAAATTTCTATACTTGCATAAATGTCATCATTGTTATATTTATTTCTCATTCAGCAAGTAGACAAGCTTTCTTACACTAATAATTTGAAGTTGTCCAAATAGTTTATTTGAAATATCAGTAACTTTAAACTTTCACAAAACAAATTTTAAATGATGTAAACAAAGAGATTCATCTGGTGAACTTACAGTATCTATGGGCCGAAACTCAATGCTTTCAATAGAACACTGAGTGTCAGGCCAATTCAGAAGCAGTGGAAATACAGAAATGTTGAAATCATATTTCTTTTGATAACTAATAAATCGATATAGTGGTATAACTAGCCATCCATCTTCTCTCATAGTCGCATTGCTTGAATTTAAATAATGTGTCTCCTCTTCCAATTTGTATGTGCATGATACATATGTCCCAATAGCCTTTTGGACTTCGTAGTTTTCGAAGCTAATTTTGAAGACAAGATTTATGGTGTATGTGACATTTGGTGACAAGAATTGAGTATACACTTTTACTTTGAACCCATTGTAGGAACACATCACCACATTGAAAAACCTGCACATATTACAGCATGTATTTAAACTGTTTAGATATATTCATTCCTTAACTGTATGACTGAATAAAATACAAAAAAACTCATACAGTGTACCATTTTAAACGTCGAAAATAGAAAAAGGTTCGTGCTTATTGTACAATCTCGAATTGTATACTAAAACGACAAGTCTTATCTTTATTATAAATCTATTGTGTTCATTATCTGTGGCCATTAAATGATAAGAAGATAGATGAGTTAAGCCACTAACCTTGAATCCTCTGATGCATAACGTTCTCCCCAAGATATACATTTTGTTGCGGAGATCATTTCACAAATTTCTCCATTCGTATTTATTGAAAGCCACTGTCAATTCGGGATGTTTAATTAAGTGTTGCAAAACTTTGAGGAAATTATATAAGATAATAAGTTGTAGATGAAAGATATTATAAATAGTAATTTTGGTTTGACACCCTTCTGCCAAAACTAGCTCACAGTAACTATTTTCAGATTAGATCAACTACTCCGTATTTCAAAAGAAGCAAGGTAGTTACCGTTGTGCCATCATCCACAAAGATCCCTTTCAAGAAAAGTCTAAAAAGCTGTTCTTGGGTTTCATAAGATAGAGGGGCTATCGCTTGATCTGCAATCTTGATCATTTCTTGTATATCTACTTTCATTTCAAGATTTTTATAAACCTCCTGTAAATATAATTATGTCCGGTTTTTAGTTCATTGGTAACACTTAAAATAAGATCTAAACTTGTAATGAGAAAAGTGAAAACATACTTGTTGTTCGAGTGCAATCTCAAGTTCTTTCACAACCTCATCCATGGTTGGTCTTTCTTCACGAGCTTTGCTAACACATCGATAAGCAATGTGTGAAAACGTACTAAAAGAACCCGATTCCATTTGTTCTTTTAAACCGCGTAAGATAATCTCATCTAATCTGTTCTCCTCATAACATCTTCTCCACTTATGTACTAAAATCTCAGTCAAGTGTCCATTACGGTATTCAAAACATAATCTTCCACACATGACTTCAAACAACACCACGCCGAACGAGTACACATCAGACTCTTTCGACAAAAACCCTGTCTCAAAATACTAAGGTTACAATAACCAGGGGACCAAACGAATGATGAGAAAAATTAAAACGTTTGACATTTTGGTTGGCAGGGCCTGCTTTTGACAAACCAAAATCAGAAACCTTAGCTTTCCATTTATCGTCCAAAAGGATATTTGCACTTTTTATGTCTCTATGGATAACTCTCTGGTACGTCTCTGTCGGATGATGTAAAAAGTTAAGTCCACGTGCAACCCCGACACATATTTTGAGACGCTGGCTCCATGTGAGACTAGCATCACTTAAATAACGATCAAGGCTTCCACGAGGTGCATACTCGTATACAAGTATCATCTCATTGCCTTGATTACAAAAATGCATGAGTGAGACTAAATTCTCATGCTTGTATTTGGAAAGCATCATTATTTCCTTATAAAATTCGGGGTTTCCTTGCCCAAGTTTACGATCTAACCGCTTAAAAGCAACGATGGTGGGCCCATTTGGGAGAATAAGTTCTCCTTTGTAGACCTGTCCGAACCCACCATGCCCGATGAGCTTGTCGCGACCAAAGTTGTTGGTAGCTAATCTTATATCTTGCAGTTTGATTTTTAAGTGATCAAACTCTTCCATGACATACACCAAACTCTTGAAAAAAACACACTTAGCAACCAATAATCCTACCAAAAAGCACCCTTTAAACCCTATCAAAATCTTGACAATAAAAGACTCAAAAACAGAATGTGATCAACTTAAATTTAAGCTTAAAAACCACAAATATTAAACCAATGAAAAAGCAAAATTTCAACGCATGCAGAAAATGACAATTTAAAACCCAAAACTAAATAAATAAACTAAGAAAAACAAATTTCCTATATCTTCCGTAAGGACATTTGACTTTTCAGAGTAGACTGAGGAAATGCGAACCGTTTACTTTGACTAAAATGGGAATGATGGTAATAGATATATATAAATAATGCATATTTTAAGATTTAACAACACCGTAAAGCAAACGCCAGTATTAAACTAGCTTTTGTATATCTAAACTTAAAGTCTCTATACATCTACAAGTACAACTAACCCTTTTGTTACGCATCCAAAATATCCATTTTTTATTTTATTTACAACCCAAACTCATGTGATGGATCGAGAAGTCTGAACATCACATGTGGTAAAAAGTTTATAAAATCAAATTTTGTAAAAGCTGATAATTTGACAAACTTATAAAGGAAAAAAACAGCTTTAGTATTACAGATGATTTTTTTAAGCGAGCTAAAAGACAACTTAAGTAAGGGTTACGTTAGCGGGCTTTACTCAGTCAACAAATATGAAAACAACCAACTTTCCCCTCATTTTCATCCAATGTCAACTCTTCCCTCCATTTTCAAACCATACTTTTGACTTCTCCGTGTTTTTATATTTTTGTGTAAAATAACTTTCACTAGTGAAAAATGTTAAAGATATGAAGTTTTAATATTTCTAGTATTATCATGCAATTTGAGAAAAAAAAGATGCCGAGCAGTGAAGGCAGTAGTAGTAGTTCATTGGAGTATTATTTCCAGCAGTCCATAGAAGATCTGCCTCTCCCACCCCCTCCTCCGCTATCACGGATTCCGCGGACGCAGACACAACGTGAACCTGGAGAGTCGTCATTTGAGAGTGAGGTGGTCCCGTCGTCATTGCTGACCGAAGTTGCTCCGATTCTGCGTGTTGCTAATGAAGTCCAACAGTCTAACCCGAGGGTTGCTTATCTTTGTAAGTTTTCTCTCTCATTGTAGTTTAGGCGATCATTAATTTTAGAGTTAATTGATTAATCTATTTTTTTATTAAATACTACTGTAATAATTCATTGGGTTAACTTCATATAATAGCAATAAAATGTCAAAAAATATACAAATATTACACGTGAACTTTAAAAACTACTAATATCGTATAGGTACTTTTAAATTTCTTTTCAATATCATGCTATGTTTGGCGACACGTAACGGTAAGAGTAAGCAGTAGGAATAAATAAGCAGTTAAGCAGTTAGCGGTAAGCATAGTAGCTTTTTGTTTTAAAAACGTGTTTGGTAATGTAGTTGAACTATAATTATAAAGTGTAAAACAAGTAAATGCTTACCGCTTGTCTCTTGCCGCTTCTTCAGGAAGCATTTAAGATTGGAGCAGTTGGTCATGTCTCAAACGCTTGTTGAGATGTTGCCAAACAAGCAAATGCTTACAGCTTGTCGCTCCTAAACACTTCAAATAGCTTATTGCCGAACATGACCTTAACATACAAAAGTCCGCACCATCTACTAAACAAACTAATGATAGATAACAAATGAATAACGATAAGCAACAAGCCAACAACAATATTGATATCATAAGTCATTGTTAGGGGTTGCAATTTTGGTCCTACTCGGGTTGACGGGTTTAAATATCTTAACTCAAACTTGACATGTTTAGTTATTCGTGTCGAGAAGTCCAATACTAATCTGAATACGTTTATTAAACGAGTTAGTCGTATCGACCTGTTTATGATATGAATATTTGTATAATGAGACATATTAAATATAATAAGGTTCATTATAGAAACCATTTAAGCAACACGATAAATATTTTGACATAGTTATATATCATTATAAAATATTTCAAAAATCAATGATATACCATAAGATAGAGACATAAAATAGTTAAGTCTTATTATAATGAAATTAAGCATATAACTTATAATATTTAATATTTGTAATCATATTTTTAAACAGGATGACGGGTTGAAATCGGGTTGAGAATCTCACCCAAAACCCAACCTATTTATTAAAAAGGTAGTCGGGTAGACTTATATTCAACCCTAACTTGTTTAACCCTAAACCTAACCTGTTTATTTTTGTATCAGTCTCAAATCGTGCGTGTCGTGTTAAGAATTGCTGCCTCTAGTCATTGCAACGGTTAACATCAAATGTCAATATCATAAAATTAGTCACTGCATTGTTTATGATTTATGATATCAACAATTTATCAAGTATGATAACTAGGGATTTAGGGTTAACGTGTGTCTATTTATAAAGATGTGAAAAATATAAGTAATGTGCATACAAGATACCGAACAAATATTGACTAGTATCCACTTATTAATAAAAATAACTAAAAATGCCATACAACTAATTTCAATGTTTTAAAACCCGGTTTTTCAATTGAACCGGTTTAATCACCGGTTCATCGGGTCACCGGTTGACCGCCGGGTCGAACCAGTTCTATACACATGTATACTTTTTTCTATATTTAATATGTAATGTTGCATGATCATAATTTATCCGATTTATTGTCTACGTTCGATTGAAACCGATGAAAAATAGTAAGACTCTACCGATAAGCTTTATTTTTAAGTTCTATATCTATTATGGGATTGTCTAACGAGTGCCCTGAGGGCATTGTTTAAGGTGCATTAATTCATCCCGAACTTTCCTTATAAATTGCAAAGTGCATTTAATACACATTAATTGATCTTATAATTTACCTTAATTAGTTCTAAATTTGTATTTAATAAACCTAAAGTTTCCTTATTTAAACATTTAATCGAGTGCCCTGAGGGCACTCGTTAGACAAACCCATCTATTATAATATATCAAATATTTGCAACAACAATCAACTTATGAATATAAGTTATAACAATCTATATTAAAACTTAGTTGATGTTTCTAAGATAGTTTATACCAGTAACTTTAATTTACTCATTTACAATATTTTAACTAACAATAGTTCTCATCACTTCAACTTTTCAATTAAAATTAAAAAAATCGATGAAAAAAAAAATTTGTTATATTTTTTTGATAAAAAGTCATGACCTGGCCGGGTTTATCAAACCAGGTCGACCCGGATAAGCGAAAAACCGACGGTTCAATCCGGTTCTCAAACAAGCAAAAATCCGGTCTCATCCGGCCCGTTCTCCGAGCCTATTCACGGTTCAACCGGTTGAACCGGCCGGGTCAACCCGAGTTTTAAAACATTGACTAATTTAACTTGTGACTAGTCATGCCATGGCATCAAGTATGAGACTAGCGCTATCAGAGGTAGTCTACCACCATCACCTTCTTTTTTCATACGCGAACATCGCTGCACACGCCTCCCAACCGTGCGCCATATTCAGTTTTCTACACTCGTTCGGTGGTGCAGACCACTGAACAATTCCAAATGTTTTGTTTGGGTGTGTTTGTGGGGGTATGTTTGTATAAAGTGGACACTAGTACAAAAAGTATTTATTGAAACGGTTAAATAAGGTTTTTTAAAACGTTTTTGAACCGTTCTATAATAGAGGGTAGTAAATAATAAGGTTAATTTTTTACAGCGGTTTACGACCGTTTTAAATAAGTACATTTTTTATAACATTTATGAACAACCGTTGTAATAAGGTTCACTAAGTTTTAGAAAGAACAACATTTAAAACATTTTGATTAACAATCGTTGTAATAAGTGCCCCTTGTATTATCTTCATGTCACTAGTACGAGCAAGTATTTGTTATTAAAAGCTTTATTGATAGTCATTGACTAATTGTTTTAGGTCATTAATACTAATCTTTATGCATTTTGAGAATCTTGGGCCATCTGAGAATACATTGTCCATGGTTTCTTTTTCTCTTCTTTTTAACAATGGTTTCTTATTTTCTTGTTGACTGACTTATTTAATCCATATAGCTGTGCATCAAATTACATCCTGCATTAAAGAAAAATGAAAAGAAGATTTTAATCAATATAACTAAAAGGAAAAAGTAAATCTACAACATATGAGACAATTTAAAAAAAAATCCGCAAATGTAAAATGAAGCTAAAACTCAATAATACCTTTTTAGATAAATGGATGATGCACACTTGTAATGTCTTGAGTGTCCTTAATCAATATAACTAAAAGAAAGAAGTAAATCTACAACATATGAGACACAATAAAGAAATGTAAAATGAAACAAAAACCTGCAACAAAACTTTTTAGATAAATGGAGGATGCACACTTGTAAAGTCTTGAGTGAACTTACAAACTGAAAGATAAGTTGTCTGAAGATCTAGAAAGAATAAAATGTGAAAAGCTTGAGCTGAGTTAGTTGTTTTAGGTATAAATTAAAAGAAAGAAACACACTTGCTGATATAACAATGAGAGAAAAAAAGTTGTGAATTTAATAGACAGAATAAGGGTGAAAAGAAAAACGGAGGGAAATGTTGGAGAATAAGATCATAAAAAACCTTCATTATATTATTAGTCTACGTAATAAAACCTTAGTGTATGTTTTTATTAAATAATGCAGACCAAGTGTACATAAGATAAAATGTCTGAAGTTAATTAGTTATTATGGTTATATGACAGTTATGTCTGAAAATGTGTGTCTATTCATGAACCATTGCAACTCTTCATGACACCTTTTCAAAATGTATATATAGTTTGTAATCCTAACAATTCGAATTATTCAAAGTAATACAAGTATCTTACCTTTATTCTGCCATATTTATGTTTTTACCCATTTCTTACACTCTATCTTGCATACTATCCCAAACACCCTTTTCTGCAAACTTCACCATGGCTAGAACAAACCCCTTCTCAGAATCTAAGTGGTCAAGGCCTTACATTTTTACACTCTATTGGGCCGAAACCCAAAATATTGGGCTAATCCCAAACCCGCTGTAAATGACAGTTAAATAAGTGTAAAACAGTTATTTTTACCAAGGGACGCGACTGTTACTCGCACCCTTTCATGTAGTATAAATATGTAACGATTGTAAATATCAAAAGATGATGACAGATTCAGATTTATAAAACTTTACATTTTGGTATATTTTGATTACGAGTTAGAATTTAGATCCAACATTTGGCATCAGAGCTTTTGGTATTTTAAACCAAATCATCATATACCGTTTTTAGAAAATCATCACTGTGTTCCCGGTTTCGAATCTAAAGAACAAACCGCACCAATTTTTTCAAGAAAAACAGTTTGCAATTAACAAAACACAATCAGAAAATCATTTCGTGTTTTATCAAACTTCCGTATCAGGAGAATCCAACGATTGCCACCAAGTGAATACTCACTGGCAACAAAAGGGTTTCATCCCTGCAAACTATTATCAAGATCAATAACAGGAAAAATATACCCCGAAAAAAATAAAGTCTCAGGCACGGTACAAATTTCTCACAGATTCGAAACAAAGAAAAACCACATAAATTGGATAACAAAAGTCATCACAAAGGGACGAAACTCAAAAATCATCAAAAGAGGAACAAACACACCTTTTGAAGATTTATTAATCGAAACCCTCAACAGAATCATCACCGATTCTAGTTATCCAAAGAAAACCCCAATCTTGCGGCGGTTTTATCAAGATCCCTAAATTGTAGCGAAACCCTAATTTTCGCACAATCAAATTGAGGAATCCGTGGTTACGAACACAAGAAGGGGAAGAGCGATTAAAATCGCCATCTAAATCGCCGGTCAATCACCAGAGAAGAAAAGGAGAAAGACCAGAGAGCCTCAAGGAGACGAACTCCCAAGAGACGAACTCCCCAAAAACAAAAGAGAGGCGGTCACATAATAGCAAAAGGGACACAAGGGTTATTTAACCCTAACAGGTTTTACAAAAAAAACCTTTCACCCCCTCCACTTTTTCATTTTCTATATATCAGATTTTAGTTATATATATAGACATATAGTTTTAGGCTTTTTATAAAAGTTACCCCCTTAGTTTTAAGTTTGTAACTTTCCCTAAAACCCGTAAATAGAAATATAGTAACCCAGTGAATACACTGCTTACTATATCAAGAGAATAATTTGTCCGGGAAAGACGATAAGAAAATAGCGCTTACAACCAAGAGGATTTTTTCTAATATAAAGAAAATTGGTGGTCAACTACCCATTATCAATGCCCTATGTTAAACAGGGGGACGAAACAAAAACGATCCCCCGCAAACTACACAACTTGGGCAATTCGAATGCAAATCATTCTCGAAGCGAATGGTTTATGGGAAATGATAGAACCGCTAGAGACGACTCAATCAGACAACAACAAAGATAAGACTGCTATCGCATTCCTTTACCAAGCTTTACCAGAAGAACAATTGCTTCAAATCACAAAACACAAAACCGCGAAAGCCATATGGGATGCCTTAAAAACTAGACACATAAGAGATGAAAGAGTTCAACAAGCAAGATTACAAACACTCAAATCCGATTTTGAGATGTTACACATGAAGGAAGATGAGACAATCGACACCTTCACCGGAAAATTAACAACACTAGTAAACAAAGCCGCCAGTCTAGGGCACACAATTGAAGATTCCGTTGTCGTACGAAAATTATTAAATGCCGTACCCGACAAATTCCTTCAGATTGTTGCATCTATTGAACAATACTCAGATTTAGACGAGATGTCAGTAGACGAAGCAATCGGAAGATTAAAGACATTTGAAGAAAGACTTAAATACAAGAATGAAAGACCAGTGAACACTCAGGAAGGACTATTGTTCACACGACATGAAGATCAAGGCCAACAATTCAGAAGACGTGGTCATGGTGGATTTAACCAATCACGAGGCCAAGAAAATAACAAATTCAGATCAGAAAGGAAGAACTGGGAATCATCACAAAATAATTTCAAGAAAGAAACAGACAGCAACTCAAATAAATTTACTCATGATAAGAGTAAGGTGCTATGCTTCAAATGCAAGGAGTATGGGCATTTTGCAAACAAATGTCCATCAAAGAAAGAAGAACAATCCAATCTCATTGAAGAAGACTTAGAACCAACATTACTTATGGCAACTGTTGAAGAAACACCAGGAAGTTTCATTAACCAAGAAGAATCACGAAGCAAGAATGGAAGGAAATTCCATTCAGCTTCAAATTGACAGTATCAAACATTGAACAACAAGGAGTTGGCAGCAAAAAACTTGGATGGTGGTGTAACCGAAAGCATGAGTCGACCTGGAATTAAGGAAGATATATACGCTGCAAGAACTCCAATAGGAAGACAAAGTGTTGGTAGTATAACCAACCAGAAACATGATCAATCAGGATTTATGATAGATCACAACAACGAAGGTGGAAGTAACCAGAAAAATATGATCAACCTGGACTTAAGGAAGATCACAACAATGAAGGTGGAAGTAACCGAAGAAAAAAATGATCTACCTGGATGTAAGGATGATCACAAGCACTACAAGAGATCAAAGCAGTAGTAGCTCAAATGGTGGATTTAACCAGAAGATGGATCAAGAAGACTTAAAGATCTACGTCACAGCGATTGTGATTAGGGAGGAGAATATTGGGCCGAAACCCAAAACATTGGGCTAATCCCAAACCCGCTGTAAATGACAGTTAAATAACTGTAAAACAGTTATTTTTACCAAGGGACGCGACCCTTTCATGTAGTATACATATGTAACGATTGTAAATATCAAAAGATGATGACAGATTCAGATTTATAAAACTTTACATTTTTACCAACTGTTAGGCCGAAACCCCTTATCAGAATCTAAGTGGTCAATTCGGAGATCATACTCGCGTGTTTTATCAAACACTCGAATAAAAAAGGAATCCAACTTTTATGCCACCCAGTGATTGAATCAACCGGCAACACAAAAGGGCTTCACATTTTTTTTTTTTTGCAAAAGTTTCAGTTTTTTTACTCAAGAACATCAAATCCGAAAAACAAGATTCGAAAACAGAAAACCACAATCGAGAGGATAACATAAGTCATCATCAGGGGCATAAATCAGAATCATCAAAAAGGAAAGAACACACCTTTTTGAAGAATCAATAATCGAACCCGATAGAATCATCAATTGATTCACGTTTATCCAAAAAACGCCCAAAAACAAGGACGTTAGAAGATCCCCAAATCTGTTGCGAAACCCTAATTTTCGCACAACCAAATTGAGGAACCCAGTGGTTACGAACACAAGCGCAGAAGAAGGACGATTATACCAGCCATAATAACCGGCGGTTAATCACCACAGAGGAGAAAGACCAGAAGGCCCCAAGGAGACGAACTCCCAAAACAAAAAAGAGAGGCGCACAATAATAAGCAGAGGGACACACTAGGGTTATAACCCTACCAGGTTTACAAATAAACCATTTCACCCCTCCACTTTTATTTTTTTATAGAATATATATTAAGTTTTGATATATATCATATAGAATTTATTTTTAAAAAAAGTTACTCCATTTTTTTTACAAATCTATATTAATTTTATAGATATAGATTTTTTTGAAAAGTTACTCTCTTTAGTTTTAAGTAAATATCTTTTCAAAAGTTTATAGACAAAGGTTTTAATATGTCCGGGAAAGACGACAATAAACTAGAAGTAGGTACTTCTAGAATAAACGAAATTGGGTCAACAACCCATTTTCAATGCCCTATGTTAAAAGGGGCAAACTACACAACTTGGGCAATTCGAATGCAAATCATTCTCGAAGCGAATGGTTTATGGGAAATGATAGAGCCGCTAGAGACGACTCAATCAGACAACAAAAAAGATAAGACTGCTATCACATTCCTTTACCAAGCTTTACCAGAAGAACAATTGCTTCAAATCACAAAACACAAAACCGCGAAAGCCACATGGGATGCCTTAAAAACTAGACACATTGGTGAACAAAGAGTTCAACAAGCAAGATTACAAACACTCAAATCCGAGTTTGAGATGTTACACATGAAGGAAGATGAGACAATCGACACCTTCACCAGAAAATTAACAACACTAGTAAACAAAGCCGCCAGTCTAGGGCACACAATTGAAGATTCTGTTGTCGTATGAAAATTATTAAATGCCGTACCCGACAAATTCCTTCAGATTGTTGCATCCATTGAACAATACTCAGATTTAGACGAAATGTCAGTAGACGAAGCAATCGGAAGATTGAAGACATTTGAAGAAAGAATTAAAAGTAAGAAGAAAATACCAGTGGACAGTCAAGAGAGTTTGATGTTCACACGACATGAAGGCCAAAGAAAACCTTTTAGAGAACGTGGAAGATTTAACCAGTCTCGAGGCCGAGAACAAGACAAGAACAATTATAAAAGGGAAGAACGAGCGTCTTTTGAAGAAGATACAAGAGACAAATCTCAAGTCACATGTTACCGATGTCACAAACTTGGACACTATGCCTATGAATGTCCAAACAAACGCAAGAATCAAGTCAGAGAACAGTCCAATCTTATTGAAGAAGACTTAGAGCCAACATTGCTTATGGCGACCATAACTAAAAAGAAATGATACAACCAGAAATCGCAGAGAGTGCAGAAATCGCAGAGAGTGCAGAGATCACAGAGAGAACAGAAGACAGCAGGGAGTGCAGAAAATTTCGAAATTCGATCAATGTTACAGTGAGTGTTAAAGGAAGCAAGAAATAGAGTTATGTGAGACGACTACAAAAGACTTAAAGATCTACGACAAAGCAATTGTGATTAAGGAGGAGAATGTTGGGTTAATCCCAATTGCTGGAAACATAGTTAGTTAAAAACAGTTATAAAAAACAGTTAATGGGGACACGACCAGGTTCTGGACGGATCGTTGGTATGCTGGTGGAATCATTAAAGACCTATGCCCTCGCCTGTTTGCTCTTGACAATTGCAAGGAGATTTCTGTAAGTGCAAAGTTGAACGACAACAACCTGGAAAATTCTTTTCGGCGTAAAACCAGGGGGGTGTCGAGCAGGTGCAGCTAGATTCGTTAGCTGAGGTTGTGAGATCGATCAATCTTGTGTCTTCGGCTGATAGGTGGATTTGGAATTTGGAGAGTTCGGGAGAGTTTTCGGTGGCTTCTGCTCGTAAGAAAATTGATGAGATACGTTTTCCAATTGTCAAAGATGCTACTAGGTGGGTTAAATGTGTTCCCATTAAAGTGAACATCCTTGCTTGGAAAATAAGGAACGATGCTCTTCCTACCCGATTTAATATTTCTCGGAGAGGTATTGATATTCAATCCATTTCTTGCCCCATTTGTGAGAACGGTGTTGAGTCATCGGAACACTTGTTTTTTAAATGCTACTTGATTCGAGAAATTGGATGTAAGATAGCTAGCTGGTGGAACATTAACTATGTTGAAGTTAATTCGTATGAAGAGTGGAAAACTTGGTTAATTTCATGTCGCATGGAGTCTAAGCTCAAGCAAATGTTCGAAGGTGTCTGGTATTCGCTTTGGTGGCACATATGGTCCTATCGAAACAAGATCCTTTTTGATGATAATAGTCCCATGAAGGCATTTATATTTGACAATGTTGTTTCTAGTTCATTTTATTGGTGTAAGTCTAGATGTAAAGCCTCATTTGGTTGGAATGAGTGGCTTAAAAACCCTTGTCTGATTTCTTTGTAATCTAGCTCCTTGCTAGTTTTTTATTTTTTATAAAATCGCCGTTCTAAAAAAAAAGTTATAAAAAACAGTTATAGGTAGTTAAAAAAACTGTTTTTTGGCAGTTACAAATGAAGCAACATGTCTGTTGACTTAAACGAACCATCACGACCCTTTGATTCATGACTTTTCATGTTGTATAAATAGAACACAGATGTAAACAACATTTTATGATGACTGATTAATGAAATTGAGATTATTTCACAACTTTTGGTATATCGAATCATAGATCCGTAAATTAGGGACCAACAGGAAAATTCCCGCTCATTTGAGGTAAAAATGTTTCGAAGTTTTTAATATCTTTTTGAAAATATAACTTTAGGACTGAGAGTTGAAAATATTTTTTGTAACACTTAGGTGTAACCGTTGTAAAATATAAGATTAAGCAAGAAAATGTTGAATTCTTTTAAAACTTTATACTTAACCGTTGTAAATAATAAACTTAAATTATAAAATATAGTGTCTTTTAAAACGGTTTGACTCATCCGTTATAAATAATAGGCTTAAATTATAAAAAAAGTTGAGATATATTAAAACGGTCATATGTAACCGCTTTAAATAATAAGAAGAAATTAAAAAGAGAAAACAACCGTTTTAAAAGACATATTTTATACCACGTTTTTTCAAAATAACCGTGATATATAATGTTTTCCTCACACCACAAAAAATGATTTGCACACCACAATTATGCATATATAATGTTGTAAAATATGCATTAGTGATGTGATATTGTGGTATTTACATCACTTTTTGTGGTGTGAGTATCACTTCCCGTTCTAAAATGTCCGTTGTAAAATACTGTTTCTCTACTAGTGGGAGTATTTTCATCTTTTTGGTTTGGTGGTGACCATATCACGTATTTGGTGGTGGTTTGGCGTGTTCAATGGTGATGTGGCGCTGGCGTGGATGTGGTAGGTTTGGTGACCATAGTGCTTAGTCTAATATCGAAACGGAATTTGAAAGTACGTATACGACTCTCATACTTTTTAAAGTCCGCGCATAATATTTATAAGTTTTTAAAAGTATGGTGAGATCAACATATATCGCAAATTATCTAAAGATCAAATGGTCAAGCCCTAGCCATTTATTTTTAATCAAAACAAGAAAACTCATTTTCCACATTTTTTTGAAAAAAACAAAATATCTTGCAAACGGTAAATCGTCAAGCTACGAAAAATACGCTATCGCGAAGAGATTTTTCTTATCTTTGAGTACACGGTCAGTTTGTTATACTTTCGACAAGTTTTTCTCTCGAGCTTTATTTTTTATCTTTCACTTGTGATTTGTTATTTCAAAATCAGGTGCGAGCATGTGATTTTCACATCAACTGTTATTTTATGAATCAAATGTCTCTCTATAGAAAGATGATTAAATTCTCGTCGCGATAGTATGATTTATTTCGCGTAACGATTAAGAGTTTGCGAGATATGTTTTTTTTAAATGATGAAAGTGAGTTTTTTTTTTAATTTTAATGAAAAATGAATAGTCAAGATTTTCCCATTTGATCTTTAGAGATTATGTGATCTATATTGATCATTTTCTCAATTGCTATTATATAGACTTTTCATTTGTCTATTTTTATGCTCACATAAGAGCATTTATAATGGTGATATTTTATAAACTGGACTTGTCATGGCAAATCATTATTGTCTAAATCTTTTGAATTTATGAACCTATTTTCACTATATATAAACCTTTTGAAAATTTGAGGCGCATAGCTACATATTTTGTTATTAAAACACGATTAGCTTATCAGACACCTCCTGATTGAATGCTTATTAGCTTTTCAGCTAAAAAAGTGTGATTTGATATTAATGAAGTGTGAGCTATTTCCAAAAAGCTTAGCCAAAAACCATGCAAGTGTTGATATTAGTATGTGTTTGTTTGATGGGTTTGTATATTATGGAATCCAATGAAACCCTTTTTAAAAGTTTGGTTCAAGTTTTAGATTTAAAAAAATATTAGAATATGATATGGATATCCATAGACAGAAACCAACATGAAAGGGTGGTGTTTACTTATTCTGCATATATTAGAAGTTGACACGACCCTTCTTTGT
This sequence comes from Tanacetum coccineum, assembly GCA_026074375.1. Classification (NCBI taxonomy): domain Eukaryota; kingdom Viridiplantae; phylum Streptophyta; class Magnoliopsida; order Asterales; family Asteraceae; genus Tanacetum; species Tanacetum coccineum. The sequence continues at coordinate 38,195 of BQNB010004588.1, read as the reverse complement.
TTATCGGCATATAAGCGCGTTTCCTTTCTCATGTTTCTGTATATGAATGATGGTTTTGACGCAGGCGGATTTTATGCATTTGAGAAAGCCCAAACACTGGACCCCTCTTCCAGTGGGCGTGGTGTTCGTCAATTCAAAATTGCCCTTCTTCGGCAGCTTGAAAGGGTAAGTAATACTCTCCAAATGGCATTTTGCATGTAGCCTTTGAATCAACGAATAATCATATTTTTATTTTTATCAGGAAAATGAATCAACCATAACCGGGAGAGTGAGAAGCGACGCTCTTGAAATACAAAGATTCTATAGACAGTACCGGAGAAAGTACCTACAAGCTTCACATACTTCTGCTAGTAAGGGAGACGGGTAGGTGTTTCAAGATCTAATATTAAAGTAGCTGTAATGCTACTTTTTGTTTATTTAGTTTTTTTTCCCTAACTCTGTAATTGCTCAGTGCACAGCTTACCAAAGCATACCAAACTGCTAGTATTCTCTTTGAGGTTTTAAAGGCTGTTAATAATGCACATGCAATAGAAACTGATCAAGATGAGGTGAATGATTTTTCGTACACCATTGTTTTTGTTTTCTTTCACAATTTTGACAAATGATCAACGCATATCCCACAGATGCTAGAAAAACTTCTAAAACTTGAAAAGACAAAGATAGATCTTCCATACAATATATTACCTCTTGATCCTGATAGTGCAAATCAGGCCATTATGAGATGCCCAGAGGTATATTTGATACCTCCATTTTTTGTGTGTGAGTACATTCCTTAATTAATTTTCCTTCTATAAAGTAAGTTGTTTTGTTGGTTTGTAGATTCAAGCAGCTGTTTCTGCTCTTTGCTACACACGGGGCCTTCCATGGCGCAGGGAACACAAGAGGAAAAAACAAGACGACATTCTAGAATGGCTTCAAATGATGTTTGGATTTCAGGTAATACAAGTTTGCCATGAACATCTTTAGCGTGACTATGTAGTAAGAATGTGCATAATATTATATTCTTCTTTTTATTTGCAGAAAGATAATGTTGCAAATCAAAGGGAGCACCTGATTCTATTACTTGCAAATGTTCATGTTCGCCAAATTCCAAAACCTGATCAGGGGTCCAAGGTTATTTATAAATCAACCATGCATGTATAGAAGCTAAATTAGGCAGTATAACCAAGACGCATATCAAATGTAGAGAAACTTAAAAAAGAACGGAATAAAAAAATACAAAATACCTCTTAAAATTTAAAATTCAAATTCGTTTGGACTTGAAATATGTAGGAAATGATAACGTTGGCTAATTCTTTTCTCACTTTAGTTTGTTTATTTCTTTTGCCTTTTGTGTCTCTTCTTTGTTAGTTGGGTGAGCGTGCAGTAAATGAAGTGATGGAGAAACTTCTGATGAACTACAAGAAATGGTGCAAATACTTGAACAAGAAAAGTAGTCTTTGGTGAGGGATCATATGCATCCATGTTTTAGTTTTGATATTTTTGCATAACACGAAACTGAGTGACAGTGAGCGTAGAGAAGCTGTTAGCTTGGTTAAGCTTAAAACGTTGATAATGCCCGTAAAAGTTCATTCGCATGGGTTTAAGGCTTTGCAAAATTTCATTTTTTTAAATTATAGACATCATTATTTTGTTGTAGTAATGAAGTTTTTCTTGTGCAAACACTAGGTTTCCGATGGTACAGCCAGAAATTCAGCAACGTAAGTTATTGTGTATGGGCCTATATCTTCTTATCTGGGGGGAGGCTGCAAACTTGAGATTCATGCCCGAGTGCCTTTGTTATATCTATCATCATGTAGGATTCTTGTGGTACAAGTTGTTTATTAATCTATAACTCTACATAGTTAGACATTTGCATTATTTGTGTAGGCTTCGTTAATCGTAGTTTCACATTAGTAAGTATAGTCCTGATGCCTACAATACTTATTATGAATGGAAAACCATGTTTTTGTATTCTTTGATCACTATCATCTTCATCCCCTATAAGTGGTTATAGTTAAAAGCATAATTCAACCACCACCAAGGTGGCCGTGTGGTCAGGCGTCCTGATGTCCTCACAAGAGGTCTCAAGTTCGAACCTCACTATATAAATATCTTAGGGGTGTCCAGGGAAACGGCTCGGACACGGTCGTGGGGATACGCCAGTTAGGCCGCATACATTAGAGTCAAAGACTTTCCCTCCCTGGAAAACCTCAACGGGGAAAACCTCACCGTTTAGTGAAAAGCAGAATTTCTTTACATATGCATATACTGATAGATTTTCTTTTTGACACGATTAAAAAACTCACGGTCCTCATATGTTATAGATGGCGTTTGAGCTATATGGCATTCTAGCCGGCAATGTCAGTCTCATGACTGGTGAGGATGTGAGACCAGCTTATGGAGGAGATGAGGAATCTTTTTTGACAAAAGTGGTTTCTCCTATTTATGAAGTGATATTAAAGGTAGTCATTCATACTCAGTCGATCGTCTTGATCTGAACTTGGAAAATAGACAACTTTTCTTATATGGTCGCTGTTATATAGGAAGTTGCCAGGAGCAAATTAGGGAAATCAGGACATTCTAAGTGGAGAAATTATGATGATCTAAATGAGTATTTTTGGTATGTCCTTTTGTTTGTTTGTTTTTATTTTATTTTGGGTGAAGTAGAATGTTTATACATTCATATAACTGTTACCAAGTAAACCTTAAGCATTTCAGGTCCGCAGATTGTTTCCGGTTAGGTTGGCCAATGAGTGATAGTGCTGATTTTTTCTCCGAGCCTGTGAAGCTACAGCAGGACTCAGATAAGCTTGAGAAAAAACAGGTATATCAGTGACACCTTTTCTACTTATAGATTTTTTTCTTCATTTTTAGATCTTAACTGTTTAGTTACTTCTTTCTTTTCTCTCTTTAATGAAAATGAAGCAGCAAGGCCTTGAATGCTTGCACTTTGACTCGGTTAAAGACTCTAGTTCATAGATTCCAGTCAATGATATTTGTGTCAGAAATATTCTTATTATATAGATCTTTAGTCCTGGCTCATGAATGATGTAGGATGATTGTTACATTCAGGATGAGAAACCACCTGGTAAAGATCGATGGGTTGGGAAAGTCAACTTTGTGGAGATACAATCATTTTGGCATGTTTTTAGAAGCTTCGACAGAATGTGGAGTTTCTTTATAATGTGCTTACAGGTAACTTTTTATTGTGTTTGATACTGCTTATGGTATTTCTCACTTCTAGAAGTTATCAAATCATCATCTCATTACACATTGCCCTAAGCATTAGCATTTGTAAAAATTTGTCTCAGGCTATGATTATTGTAGCTTGGAATGGTGCTGGAAACCCGACCTCAATATTCAAATATGATGTTTTTAAGAAAGTTTTGAGTGTGTTTATAACTGCTTCCATATTAAAGCTTGGTCATGGTATGTTGAGCACAAAATTTGCTTTTCTAATCTTCTATCACTTTTTCGCATTTATGCTAGAGTAAACCCTGATTATACGTTGATCGAGTGAGCAAACTTATTTGCTTTACAGCTGTTCTAGACATGGTACTTAATTGGAAAGCAAGACAATGCATGGCTTTCGATGTCAAGCTAAGATACCTTTTGAAGGTTGTATCAGCTGCCACTTGGGTAGTAATATTAACGGTTACTTGCTCATGGTTCCCATTGTTATTTAATTTGGCCGTTGGTGTCTATTTGTCACCAAACATGCTTGCTACTGTGCTGTTTCTGTTCCCCTTCATACGTCGTTATCTTGAGAGTTCAAACCACATAATAGTGATGCTAATAATGTGGTGGTCTCAGGTACGGACATTTAATAAATATAAGAACTCCATTATTGGTTAGGAAATACTAACTATATATATATATGAAATATGACAGCCTCAGTTATATGTTGGGAGGGGAATGCATGAAAGCATGCTCTGTATTTTCAAGTAAGATATCTAATGATAAATTTATGTGTAAATAGTTGAGAGCCACATTGTTCTATACATGATCGCTGTTGATTTTAAATTTCAGGTACACAACCTTTTGGATTCTTCTCATTATTGCAAAGTTGGCTTTTAGTTACTATTTAGAGGTTCTGTTCTTACCTGTGTGATCTTGGTAAGGTATTGAATACATTAAATATACTTTAACCTTTCACAGCTGTATACTATCAATGTAGATAAAACCACTTATAACTCCTACAAAAGCTATCATGAATGTTCATGAGTATACTTACACATGGCACGATTTCTTCCCCCAAGGTGATATAATGATTTTTTTTCTCTCCAAAATGTAAGATTATAGATAACACTTATATGTCTTCTGATATTAAGTTATTTGGGTTCACAGCAAGTTACAATATCGGCGTGGTGGTTGCACTCTGGGCTCCAATCATTCTTGTAGCATTCTACCTCTTCTATTAGTTGTATTATTCATTCAAACCTATTTTGTGTGCGTAGATTTTAACACATGAAATGTATACAGGTATATTTTATGGATACCCAACTTTGGTATGCTATATTCTCTGCTTTATTTGGAGGTTTTTATGGGGCATTCCATCGTCTTGGAGAGGTTTGTTAAACTCAATTTGAAAAACAAAGGCATCTCACTGAGCCCACTTATAATCATAAATATTTAATATCGCAGATTCGAACTTTAGAATGGCTGCAGTCTCGTTTTCAATTGCTACCTGGTGCGGTTAATGCCTGCTTAATTCCACCTGAGAAAAAGCATAACCTAATTAAAAACTACAAACGTTCAAATAACCTTTGTCGACAGTAAGGTTTATTGACTTACCTAGAGATCGTCTTTTTATGTAATAACCTAAACATCGTTCTTTCTTAATTGTAAATAGAGTATTGAGGGTATGATTCTTGGTATTGCTCCAGGCATTCTCTAATAAAGAGAGAGAATCTGCAAGATTTGCTCAAATATGGAACAAAGTTATCACAAGTTTACGAGATGAAGATCTTATTAGTAATAGGTAATCATTAGTATGTTGTTTTTGGTGAAATTTATTCTACACATTCTTATTAAATAAAATCTAGTGAAAAGCTTCTTGTGACTACAGGGAAATGGATCTTTTGTGTGTTCCATATTGGGCAGACCGAAAGTTGGACCTCATACAGTGGCCTCTGTTTCTGCTTGCAGGCAAGGTATGTTTGTGCAATGCGAAAAAATTACAAAACACTTGGCTGAACCTTTAGCTTCTTAATCTTTTCTGGAATTTGTATATATATAAAACTTTGAAAGTCAGTCATTGCTTTTTAAAATATTTGAATAGATCCCAATTGCATTGAATATGGCGAGAGATACGTACAGTCATGAGCGTGAGCTTGAGCTGAAGAGGAGGATGGAGAATGACAATTATATGTCTTCTGCTGTTCGTGAATGCTATGCTACGTTTCAAAATATTATTATGTTTTTGGTACACGGCGATCGTGAGAAGGAGTAAGTTCACTTAGCATAGTATGATTAGTATCCATTGAAGTATATAAATGAAGTTTCTTATACAAGTTCGTATCACGAAACAACTTGGTTTTCCTTTCTAGGTTTATCAGCCATATATTTTCCATAGCTGACAAACATATTGAAGAAGGCAATCTATTGAGAAAATTTAAAATGGAATCTCTTACTACCCTGTACCACCGCATTGTCAGTCTTATCAAGTGTTTGGTATGTACTTAAGTAGCTCTACAAAGTAAAAGAATATAATTATATACTCTTATAGCAACTTATAGGATAATCATAACAGTTTATATTGCTATCCACAGTTAACAAATAAGGCAGAGGACCAGGATGTATTAGTAATCCTTTTCCAGGATATGATTGAAGTTGTAACAAAAGACATAGTGGAGGATCTGTTACCCAAGTAAAGCCTTTCACTGTAATTAATGGCTACTCCACCTTTTATTATTTGTTACATTTTGTATTGATTGTTTGTATAGTTTGAATGAGCCTGGTGATGAGGGAATGTATCATATAGGCCCGTTATTCACAAGGGCAGGAGCGATCCGGTTCCTAGATCCAAAATCAGAAGCTTGGAAGGAAAAAGTAAATTTAACAAAACAGTGGACATTTTTAGGTTTTAGTCCTAAACGTTGTATATTATTCTTACATGATCTTTTTGCAGATCAATAGGTTTTATCTATTACTTACAGTGAGGGAGTCTGCTATGGATGTGCCATCAAACTTGGAAGCTAGAAGACGAATATCATTTTTCTCCAATTCTTTGTTTATGGATATGCCATTAGCCCCCAAAGTTCGTCATATGCTTTCCTTCTCGTAAGTACCTTTATCATTAGTAAACGCACAGAAATATTCCTAGACCAATTATAATATAACAACCAAGTATCTATATCCTTATGGCCATGATAGTTGATTCACGACTTGTAACCATACTTAAACAGAAGTCACTGATCATATTTGTGTTTTTCAATAAAATTGTTCTATTGTAGCGTACTCACAGCTTACTATTCAGAGGAGGTTCTCTTTTCATTGAATAGTTTGAGATCCGAGAACGAGTACGGGATCTCAACCCTATTCTATTTACAAAAGATGTTCCCAGGTTTGTCATATTCTATCAAGTGCTTGCATGAAACAAATGTATGCGTACTATATTACTGACTATTGATTTTCACCCAGATGAGTTTAACAACTTTCTTGAGAGAATAGGTTGTTCCAATAAATATGATCTAGAAGGAAACAAAGAGTTAGAGGATCAGCTAAGTCTTTGGGCTTCATATAGAGGACAAACCTTGGCCAGGACCGGTAAAGTTTGACCTAAAAACAGTATTTTAACGTCTTATCTATTCAGTTGGACTAATCTACGCTAGTTGAAGACAGTTAGAGGAATGATGTATTATCGTGAAGTACTGAAGCTTCAGGCTTTCCTTGATATGGCGGAAGATGAAGGTATGGTTATATGAACTTATCTTTTTCTCGTGATCATTCCTATTTTAATCAGAGAGATGATTTGGTTTTCTGGTATTTTCTTATGGCTTTACCAGATCTGATGGAAGGGTATAATATGACTGCACTGAATGAGGATCTGCTGGTTCAATCTCAAGCGATGACTGATATGAAGTTTACATATGTGGTGTCATGCCATATATATGGATATCACAAAACAACTGGGAATCCGCTTGCGCAAAATATTTTGAGGCTTATGACAGAGTATGCATCTGACTAGTTTCTTTTTTGAAGTTATATTTAGTCCTTAGTACTTACAGACAAATGGTCATGACAGGTCCCCATCTCTTCGTGTGGCCTACATTGATGAGGTTGAGGAGCGTAGTATAAAAACAAATAATAACCACAAGGTTTATTACTCTACTCTAGTCAAAGCTATGTCAAGTTCGTATTCTGAGACGGGACAACTCTCGGATCAGGTAAACACTTATAATTAATAGTTACGGTTTTTAGTCAACACATATTAACCCCCCAAAAATAGTTAACAATAGAGATTATCTCAATGTGTAGGTTATTTATAGGATAAAATTGCCTGGATCTCCAATGTTGGGAGAAGGGAAGCTAGAGAATCAGAATCAGGGAATTATCTTCACACGTGGAGAGGGCTTGCAGACAATAGATTCGAACCAGGTATGCTGTTAGCTTGGTACCTTTTCCTGTATAGTATATTAATGGACAATGGATAATCTATGTGTAGGACAATTACATAGAGGAGGCCTTTAAAATGAGGAACTTGCTTCAAGAATTTCTCATACCACTCAATGGTGTGAGTTTCCCTACGATACTGGGAGTTAGGGAGCATATCTTCAATGAAAGGTATGATAGAACTAGTTGTTGTTATTCAATCGTTTTGTGTTTCTTCTGAATTTAATTAAGCTGAATTTTATTTGTTCTACTGTCTTATTGCAGTGTTTCTTCTCTTTCACGCTTACTGTCTAATGAAGAGACAAGTTTAACAATTGGTCGGAGGTTGATGGCCAACCTTTTGAAGGTCCGTTTTCACTATGGTCACCCAGATGTTTTTGATAGGCTATTTCACCTTACAAGAGGAGGTGTAAGCAAAGCCTCCAAACTCATTAATCTAAACGGGGATATATTCGCAGGTACATTTTCAACTTATATGCCTCTCCTGATTTTTTTATCAGCTTAACATATCTTTGATCATGTGCAGGTTTCAATTCTACACTCCGTGATGGAAATGTCACGCATCATGACTACATACAAGTAGGTAAGGGTAGGGATGCTGGTCTAAATCAAATATCTCTTTTTGAGGCCAAAACAGCTGGCGGAAACGGGGAACAAACACTTAGCCGTGACCTTTACAGGCTTGGACACTGCTTTGACTTTTTCAGGATGTTATCGTGTTATTTCACTACTATCGGTGTCTACTTTAGTACCTTGATCTCTGTATTGATTGTGTATGTTTTCCTTTACGGGCGTCTTTATCTTGTTATTAGTGGACTTGAACAAAAGCTTAGCACCCAACCAGCCATTCAGAATAATAGTTCTCTTCAAGTAATTCTTGCGTCACAATCTTTTGTGCAACTTGGACTCTTAGTGGCATTGCCTATGATGATGGAAATTGGTCTAGAAAAAGGTTTATGGACCGCATTAAGTGAAGTCATTATTATGCAGATAAAATTTGCTCCGATGTTGTTTACATTTTCTATTGGAACCAAAACACACTATTATGCTAGAACATTGCTACATGGAGGTTCCAGGTACAGGGCAACAGGTCGAGGATTTGTCTTTAACCATACAATGTTTGCTGAGAATTACCGCCTTTATTCCCGTAGTCATTTTGTTAAGGCAATCGAGGTTATGATTTTGCTTCTTGTATACCAAATTTTTAGTGAATCATATAAAGGAGAGGTTTCAAACATTTTGATTACGATATCAATATGGTTTATGGTCATCGCTTGGCTATTTACTCCATTTCTGTTCAATTCATTGGGTTTCGAGTGGCAAAAGATTCTTGATGATTGGTCTGATTGGAATAAGTGGATTAGCAACCAGGGTGGTATTGGAGTGTCCGCTCAGGATAGTTGGGAATCATGGTGGGATGAAGAACAAGAACACCTACGTTCTTCTGGAAAGAGTGGTGTTTTAGTTGAGATAGTGTTAGCATTACGTTTTCTTATTTATCATTATGTGCTTGTTTATCATTTAAGTACAACCAAGCATCAGAAGATTATCCTGGTAAGTTTGTTTTAATTTGTTGTTCTTTTATATTTTCTGACATCAGAACAAAGTTGCTAAAGCTTTTGTGTTAATTGATGACAGGTCTACGGGATATTATTAGGATTATATTTAACAGTTAAGGTATACATAAATAAAACATTAATCTTTTTATAAGTTTCTGAGTATATATTAAGTTTTTTTTTTCAGTTTTAATTCTGTGGTCGTCTGGTTACTGGCATGATTCTATATGCGAGAGGAGAGAATTATTTGGGAAGACTGTCATTTTTTGTTTTAGGGTACCTTTCTAGAAAGCTGTGAACCTAATAGAAAAATGGTGTTGCAGGCGATTTCCATTTAACGGAAATCAGACCAGTTTATGAAACACCCTAGATGGTACTTATAAGCGGAAACTTGTTTTTGAAACTTTCATGGTTCACATAACTGATTGTTATGTATTATGTGGGATGAATAAAATATCATAATTAGATGACAATATGATATGAACGTGCAAACATCCTATTAATAAATGTTCCGTTTGTTATTTTCCAGGCTTTATCATCTGGGGTGGGTGCTATTTTTCAACTAGTTTACCGGGTAGTCAAAGGAATCATTAGGTTTGTCTCTGTCTTCATGATCCTCATGGCACTCCCCCATATGACACTGCAAGACATTGTTGTGTGCATTCTTGCCTTCATGCCAGCTGGCTGGGGTTTAATACTGGTTAGTTAAACAATTTGTTACTCCTTATATATTTCTAGTTATCTCAGTTTTTTTTGGTGACTAATTTTTAATTTCAGATTGCACAAGCATGTAAGCCAGTTGTGCAGAGAGCTGGATTGTGGAAGTCGGTCAGGACACTTGCTCGTGGGTATGAAATAATGATGGGTTTGGTTGTGTTCACACCCGTTGCATTACTTGCATGGTTTCCCTTTGTTTCTGGATTCCAATCACGTATGCTGTTCAACGAAGTGTTCAACGAAGCGTTCAACAGAGGTTTGCCAATATCTCTTATACTGCGAAAATAGTAACAAGGGGTAATAATCAAATAATGAAGTGTTGCAACTGTTTGAAGACTATACGTGTCTTTATATGTAATCGGGTCGGTAATGAACACCTGCTAATACCATCATCCCAAAGAGAAGGCAAAAATGGTAATGTATCAGCATAATCTTTGTATCTTTTAAGTTTTGATCTTTAACGTAATACACAATGCTCATTATACTTGCAATCTGCAAGAAGTCAAGAACCTAATGGGAGAAAATGTTGTATGTGTCAATTATTGTAGATAACATAGTAAAGGATGGTGTAAAAGAATTTCATCAGCAGGTATAATGTGCTGTGATTATTGAGAGTGTATGGCTTTCATACATACTCTATGTCAACGAATCCTCCAATAGTCGATTTGTATTTACTACAATTATAATAGTACTTTAATAGTATTGTATTGTTAAAATTGGTAACATGTAGTTTTTTTTTTGTGAGTTATGTTATCTTTGTCAAGGATGTTCTAAACAAGGATTATTATAATTCACGTGTTATCGTGGCAATTTGAATAAAAAGCAGTTTCTCGATACATACCTCTAAGAAGATGTAATCACATATGCATCGCAAAAACTCATCAATTGCATCACAGATAAACATTTAAATATGCGATGCAATAAACTCTACAATACTAGCATCAGTGGTTTAAGTCTAAACATCTTACCTAGTGAACACTTAAATCTCTCAAACTATCACTCTAATACCAACTTAAAACCCACTAAATACCCTTTTTTTATACATTGCCATACGCCGTATAGGATGTGACCCTGAGCCGTATACAAGTTTTGTAACAAGTGGAGCACTTTTACAAAAATTGAACTTATCTGTATCGTTTTACTTTCAAAACTGTAAAACATGCTTCATTAACAATGGACATAAATATCTAAATAAATGTTTACTTTGAAAATGCGCAAAAGGGTTCAATGGGAACGAGGCTTATGCCAAACACCCCTTTAAAATATACAAACTATGTAAATACATAATCTTGAACTATAAAAGACTTGATACAACTTTGACTCATTTAGAGGGTATTCCAAATCGATAACATGAGATGGTGATGAGAAGCTCGTTACCTAACCTGTGAGCTACACCATTTTAACTCGCTACTTGTGATGGAAAATAACACAACAAGCCGTGATTTTAGAATTTAGTTAACCATTAAACAAGTAGTATTATCATATAATATACACAACAGAATACTTATTAAAATCGTTTGTTTACTTAAAAGGTTTTTCCCCATGAGATCCATATACACCAACTATGAAATTCCTAAATTCACGACTGTGTGAACAACAAAGTATAAAAACAAATAAGTAAATGAAAACACATGTATTTCCTTTACAAACGTGTATATCTTTATTGATAAGAATCAAAGCACGAAAATAACACTTGTTCAATGACAATAAGAGAGAGCTCTCTCAGCAATTAAACACAAATATAGATTTAAGTTTGCTAGTGAGCTTATAAAGTCCCTCTGATGTTATCAACGACTATATGTAAGTTCAAGAGAGTAAATGTACTACAGTAAATACACACAATTAATACGTAGTCATTAGCATTTACTCTATGACCAACATTCTCTTTTATAGCTGGTACGAGGATGTCTTCTCAATGGGGTGGTTGAGACGTGTCAAACATCCGGTGAAAAAGTACACTTCCATATAATACTTCCATTCATGGAAACATAACAAGCTTACTTTTGTGAACAGTTCAATCAACTGTTCACGCACTTTCATCAACTCGTACTTGCATTGACTTTTACCAAAATACATATTGTCCTTCTCTTTTTCATTTTTGAACATGTTCCGCCATAACTCTCAAGAGAAAATGAGCTAAGCTCTGTTGGGGAGTTAGAGAGGTGACAAAGTTCATCGGGGTATTGGCAACCTTTGATGAACCTTTATCCATCAATGTGTTCCATCTACACACTAGGTGACTTCCGTATTAGCTAGCAGGTGAAAAAAATTACTCCATTCGTTCCAAAATAAGTGTCCAACTTGAGTTTTCAGAGTCAAACCGGTTCAACTTTGACCTTAAATATATATTTTTTTGTTATATTATACTTTGACGAAAAATATACCAATACAAATACACTTAAAATTCAATTCATTCATATATTTTGCATCTAGTATTATATAACACACACAAAAATAATTAAGGTAAAAGTTGAACCAATTTGACTTTGAAAAGTTAAACTGAACACTTATTTTGAGAATGAAGGAGTATAATGTAATTTTTCTCAAATATCTGAGCTAATTTGTCATTACGATTTAGTTCGTAGCGTAGTTGCATCATTATAAAAGTTGCAGCACGAAAACTGCAAAAATCATTCGCCCTGTGGTTTGTAGTTTGTGGCACCTAATCATCCAATCCCCTAGCCGATACTATTGGCACTAAATCATAACCCAAGAGGTGAAACGTACCACACAAAAATACCCTCCCTAGAGGGATGATTATTTGCAAATTTTTTTGTAAACTTTAGCAAAAGCTCAACCCCAATGATGGATGATTTTTGCTGAACATTTGCCACTCAGGGATGATTAGAGAATGAAGGAGTATAATGTAATTTTTCTCAAATATCTGGCTATTTTTGTCATTACCGATTTGTAGTGTAGTTTATTAAAATTATAAAAATTAGTCTCATCGACCTTAGCTTTCTGGCTCTACCCTATCTTAATTCAAGTATATGTATTTGTTTCTCTCATGTCGAGCTAATTCTAGTTTTTAGTACCAACTACCAACTAGCAAATAACATACAAACTTATTAGGAATGAAGGATTTGAAAAAGTTGTAGTTGTAGAAATTAGAGGGAATACTAAAAATATATTTTATCAAATTCAACTATAATATTACGATACAATTAAATTAAATAAAAAATACATAGGAAATCCTAACTGCTAAACAACCTAAACAAACATGCCGGGGCTATAGGCTTTATTTGTCACACCCCGCTAAGAGCGGAAACATGGGGCGCGACGTTTTGATTACATTGCACAAGATACAAGATATACCATGATTTGTTACAAGAAGTTTAATTTACATTGTTACATTTAATACGGTCTTGAAAGTACGTTACACATGTCTTTCGGAAAACGTCTTAGTCAATGATAAAACTTGAACTCCATTTACCTTCTGTTCAAAAGCTGATCACACCTGAAAATGATACTCTAAAAGGGTCAATATAAAGTTGGTGAGCTCGTAGGTTTAGGAGTAAACCCAGTTGTTGTGCCAGAATTTAAGTAGTGGACAATTGTGCAATATAAAAATAATATGCATGCAATATTATATAGAATTCTGACATAGAATCACATGATATCATAGTATTCAATCCAATCAATAATCCATAGTGTTCCACGCGCATATTGTCCTCCGAACCTATCGCCTACCAGCTGGAGCTAACCCTAGGTCGGCAAAGTTGTCCTTGCATAGAAATTCACATAGAACTCATGCACAAAATGATTTGTTCCGCAGAACTTGATCCAATAGTCCTCATGACAATCACATAGCATTCATAGGCACATAACATTGTCCAAAAGAAATAGAAGTTTTGCAGAGATGAAAAGCATTGAAAAGCATTTGAGTATCATTTTCTCCCAACGAAAAAGTGTTTAAAAAGTGGGGCTACGAGAACTCACCTTAACAAAGATAACAAGTAGCAGAGAATATGACAGTCAAACAACGACGTACTACAGCTTCCAGAAACGACCTAGCAATTTTCTCGACTTAGAAATATGTTTGAAATGAATATTTGGATTTTGATGCATAGGAGTTTTGAAAATATTTTTGTATTACTGGTTTTAGTGGTATTGGTTGCGTGGTGGTTGGTGATTTAGACTCGAAAAAGATATGTCAAGTATGTATATTAGATATAATATACTTATACTATTTAAAGAAAATAGACAAGTAAAAACAAGCAAGAATTAGATAATAGATAATAAATAAATTGTCCCGGTAATCTCAAGTTACCTAGTTTAATTGTATTGATTATAAGAAATGACATGTTTTAATTACTTAAAACAATTTAGAGAAGTTTTATAATTTATAAAATTATAAAATAATTTTTCGTCTTTTTTCGACTTATTAAAATAATAATATTTTATTATTTCGTCTTTTTGTCGGATTTATAAGAAAGTGAGTTTTTAGTAAAATATTCTAAGTATAATATTTTTATAAAATTTCGGCATGACCCGTTCGTTTACAAAACGTTTTCCAAGGTTTCAAATCTCATTTTCCGTACATCTTTCCCTAAAACAAAATTGATTCCGACAAAACGACTAAAATCTACGTTTTCGTAACGATTCATCAAATACATTTTCCCAAAAGACTAACTTAACCATATGAGTGTAAATCGTTTTCAAAAATCTGTTCTAGGTGTTTGAAATGGCTAGCTTTCACTTATTGGGCCTTAAGGCCCAATAGTAGTCCAACATGTCGTTACTATTTTTAAAACCCGATTTAGGCCCAATACTAAAGCCCATTTAGAAAATAAGTCCAATAAATAATCCGTAAAGTATAGCTAAGACTCATGGACCAAAACTAAGCCATGTCTTGGGCTTAGCTTATTGGGTCGTGACCTAATAAGTCCCAAATAAGCTATCCTTAGCTTATCTTTAAGCCGTTAAGCTATATGAATTTCTTAAATACCAAAATAAGCTATAACATAAACCATGAAAATAAGCCGGACCACAATAAGGTCCACAATGAGCCGCGGCTTATTGGGCTTTATTGGGCCGTGAGCCCTATAAACCCAAAACAAGTATGTTTAGCTTATTAATAAGCTAATAAGCTACGTAGTATGTTTAGTTCTCAAAATAAGCTATCAAAATAAGTAGTAAAAATATGACAAGAGAGGTAAATAACCAAAACCATTTTCTTTTTGGTTTCTTGTTGTGTTCGAAACATATAAGCCCAAAATAAGCTCTCTAAAGCTTATCAATATACCGAATAAGCCATAATCTATAATAAGCAAATAAAGTCTCTTCACCAACGCAACCACTTTATTAAAAAGACCAACCCTTGTTTCCCTTTTACCCTAGTTCGAACCAAACACACCCTTTTATGAGGTTTCGTACATTTTTCGTGTTTGATTTTTAGTAAACGGACCGTACAACTAACATCTATGCATCATTAAGCTTCTAAAAGTACAATTTTTTTTAAATAAATAACAAGTTACAAAGAGGGTTTTGAAGACAAATCGACACGAAATCAAACAACTCAAACGTTGTTTTTTTTATACCCACTCCTATTAGAATCAACCCGGTACGCTTAGACCTCCATGTTTTTTTTTATCAAAGTTGGAAAACAAATGTGTTTGTGTGTGTGTTGTAGGTCGGACAAAACCAAGAGAGAAAGAGAAGGAGAGAAATAATATTTGTGTGTGTTTTTGTGTTTTTGAAATGAGAATAATCAAGATATACATGTCCTCCTTTAGACAAAAGCCCTAAAAAAGTGCCTCCTTGTCCCCTAGATGGTCCAAATTTCGTTCAAGGCATCCTAGGAGGATCCTAGGTGCGTTTGTCACTTGTCGGGTTATCTAACGCTCATATTTCATGATTAAAACGTGACCCGAAAGTTCTTTGTATTTTTAACGAATGTAAAAGTAAGTTTACATAAACTTAGAGTATTCACACGATATGTTTTATAGTTAGTTTGGTTTAAATTAAGTATTGAACATTTACGGACGTGCCGGAACGCGTTGTTTGACATTCTAAGCCGTTTGCGGGACGACCTCCCGAAAAGTGATCAAATAAGATTGTAAACCTCTAAAAAGGAATAATATATGAAATAAAAGATTTATTGACTAAAGAAATTATTGATTGACTACCGTAAATACGGTAACTCTTCTGACTGAGACAGTAAAAGCCAAAGGACTAAATAGAATATTACGAGACTGGAAAATTGGTAAAGTTTACATAAGTGACTAATGCAAACGTGAGTGTTTAGGAAGTGATAATTTGAAGTAAAAGACTCATATAGTAGAAAATTGTTTACTGACAGCCGGTTACACCGTAACTGTTTACGCACCATAAAAGTCAACAGAAGTCAAAATCTGAACTGTTTCATAGCAATTCATTGAGATAGAATTATGAAAGTGTGTAGTCATAGTATTTTGGGATACTATAACTTAGGGAAAATTCACCGGTTGTCACATTATTAGCTAAGACTAGGAAAATACTAATTACAAAATAATTAGTTCATTATTAAAAATAGAATTTACATAGTGGTAGAAGAGGCCTTTTTACCTTCAGGTAGGGGTAAGGATGTCTACATCTCACCTCTTCCATACCTCGTGGAAGATGGGATTTTGTACCGTTGAGTTTTTTACATATTGGTAGAAGGCAAACGCTCCGCCGCTAGCCCTTTGGAACGTAAAGTTGGTCTATAGCATGTTTTAGCTCATGGTGAGAGTTTCGATTCATCCAGTCACTTCGAATGCTATCCATACATTCAAAACACCTCTAAAAATAGCCCTTATAACTACCTTTTGACAGACTAGTGGTAGGCTTATTATTAAGAAATGCTATCCATACATGCAAAACCCGCTTGCATCTCAAGTCTAAGGATAAACATAACTTTCACCATGTGTGTAATGCACCCAATGACGCCGATACATAAAGTGATTATCACAAGTGGGGTATCTAATATTCAACCTCATCGAATAACATGCGAAGCTGGCAGAATCATCTTTACGTATTCTCTGGAATACAACCAGACACTCACATTTACCTTGTCTTAACAATATTCCCATATCGTTAACTGGTAATGGACATAGCTTTAGAATGTAACAAGTCATTCATGGATATAAACATGCAAATATAGGACACAATTATTATAAAAAATGAAAACAAGATACCACATATATTAATTCATTCAAAGAGAAAATAACAATTGTTTAACATCCCATTATCCGAATACTAACTAAGACATCACAGATTTACGTGAGACTACTAGCAGGAAAAATTCCAATCGCCATAGCATGTTCAAAATGCTTACTGAATGGCATTGGTTTTGTAAACGGATCAACTACGTTGTTCATGAGGTGTCATTTTATACACTTTTTCGGGGCCGTTTAACCCCCTTAATCGTGTGTTTATGCCCAAAATAGGTAGTTAATCGTTCTTTTTTAGGTATTTTACATTTGGAAGGCATTTGGAAGAAATACACATGAATTGGGCTCATTTAGAGAAGAAACGAACAAGACTACGGACCTACACCAACATTGCTCAAGAATTTTTCCTCAGAAGCTGGAGGCGGCGTCACAGATTACACGTGACGTCGTCACAAATCCTACCACGACGGCGTCACTAGATATCGCAACGACGTCAGCCCGCACGATCCAGCCCAAGATCTAGAATATTCTTATCACGACGGCATCACGATTAAAACGCGACGCCGTCGCAGCGATTTTCCTATATATACAAACCCGAAATTAAGGTTTTAAGTGTGTAACTTTAGAGTAAAAGAAAGGGACGAACCCTAGTTCGTTTAGCAGTTGTTAGGGATGATTTTAGGGCCTCAAAACCCTATTGTACTTCTTTCAATTCATGTTTTAATCAAGTAAGATTATCTTAATCATTCAATATGTTTATGTGTTGTTTGATTCATTATTGTTCTTGCTTTACCTTTAACATGTTTGGCTAAACCTTCTATTGTGTTTATTTATGATTGTGTGAAACTTAGAATGTAGATCTTAGTGGTGTTGCTTCTTGTGATGAATATGCATGTTAGGTCTTAGAAAACTAGCTTTTGTTTGTATCGTTGTTGATATGTCTAGGAAAAAATGGTTGTGTAGAAAGGATACCATCAGGTAACAGTCTTCATATTACCTTGCCACTTTTATGGTTGATCCACTCTTAATATATTTTAAATGCATTTAATATACTCTTAGGGGCCAGTCTTCATACTACCTTACTTGTGTGTTGCCTTAACGGAATATCAAATAGACGGCGGGTTCGTGTAATTCGTTCATGACTTAGGAAGTAATTACATAGATCATCACAAGTGTGACAAAGCAACAACACTAGGAGAAGCAATCTAGGGAGTAATACATGATTAAATAAACACAGTCTTTTATTATATTGTTATCACCAGTAGCTTAGTTTATATTTAGTTTAATAGCTAAAACCAACCACCTCTCTAACATATGATTTTACCTGCTTTCATAAAATATAAAAATACAAAAATAATCTTCTCTCAACCTTTAGAATTCTATTAGACCTTGATCAAGCCTTCCCAACCTATTCCCCGAGTGAACGATAACAACCCCCTGAGTCTTGCCTATACTACTTCTACACGATAAGGTGCTCTTGCCTAGGGAGTTGTAAAACTTCGTGTGTTGTAGTCCTACGACGACCGCATTAAGTTTTTGGCGCCGCTACCTGGGGAATAGTTAGGTTTTGATCATAGTTTAACTTAGTTCTACTTGCTTGAATCCTTTCATGTAAGATTTAATTTCCGCATATTAGCTTTCTTGTAGTCTATCTTTTCTTCGTGTTATCTGTTTCGTAACCCATTCTCACGTAAAACACCATAGAGACGAGAATCACTTTCCACCACTTTAGGGAGACTACTCCTAAAACCTAGCTAAGAGGGGACACTTTTCTATATTTATTAACACTACTAGGAATACCATCGAGCTCCCCGTAGGGAACAAACAGTGATACCTCTACGATCTGATGTAACAATCCAGTTGGTGCCAAAACGGATTCTATGCTCATTCCCCAAACTTTGGGGTTCGAGGAATCCAAACCAACTCCTCAAGAATTTCTTAAACTTGTGGACTTACTTGGACCTTGTCGGTGAATATATTGGGGAAAGAACGCGCTTGCATTGTGCCTGCATTTATTTTAATTTTCCCTTCGCGATTAAGCTAGCAATTGGCTTGAACGCCTTCCAGTAAGATCCATCACCACATGGGAGGATCTTACTACCCGATTCCTTGCTTAATTCTTTCCACCAGGAAGGACCGCAAAACTCTGCAATGATATCCTGATGTTCCAACAACATCATGGAGAATCTCTATCCGAAGCATGGACTCGTTTCAAGGACTTACTCCAAAAAGTCCCTCATCATGGCATAG
Source organism: Tanacetum coccineum (assembly GCA_026074375.1). Classification (NCBI taxonomy): domain Eukaryota; kingdom Viridiplantae; phylum Streptophyta; class Magnoliopsida; order Asterales; family Asteraceae; genus Tanacetum; species Tanacetum coccineum. The sequence continues at coordinate 18,943 of BQNB010004588.1, read as the reverse complement.
ACCTTTGGCTCCAAGTCCAAATTTTTTATGACCATGTCAATCCCGTCACAAGACGAACCATTGACCAATCGGCCGGTGGTAAGCTTCTTGACCTAAACACCAAAGAATCATGGGCATTATTAGAGGACCTCACCCTCTATGACAACAAAAGTTGGAACGACCCAAGGGATTTCGCTAAGCCGGTCAAGGTAATCGCTTTGCCTAAAGATGTCTCGAGTACATCCGACCGCCGTCTACCCAACTAACCTACCCAAGTAAACAAAATCACTACCTCATGTGAGATCTGCAGTGGTCCCCATGACACTTAGTATTGCATGGAAGACCCCGAATAAGCCTTTGTTGAATACGCATCCTCGTGTACCAATGAAGCGGGAGGTAAGTGGTATACCTTCATGCCCGAGCAAAACAATCTTGGTGACACCTACAATCCATCATGGATAAGTCACCCAAACCTTAGGTGGAGACAACCTTAAAACTCTCAAAATAAATTTTCAAACCCACCTAACCGGTTCCAAACCAACGGTTCAAACCCAAACCGTTCTTTCAACAATAATCCTTGAAGCTTTAACAATCAATCAAACCTTGAAGGATTGGTGTCCAACTTCATGGCATCTCAAGACGCTAGACTATCCAAGTTTGAAGCCGATTTCAAACAACAGCAAAGCGAGATGACCAACAAAATCGACACAGTGTTGAAGGCCATCACCGATCGAATAGCGGGCACACTACCTAGCGATACGGATAAGAACCCAAAACTGAGCACTACTCTAGTTTTGTTTGCTCGTTCTTACCCAACTGAAGATCCGCAATGCTCAACCCACATCCATAGCTCAATCAACGCCATCACAATCTACCCCAAGCAGCATGAATAATCCCAAGTTAATGAGCCTGACGTAGGACACGAAGAAAAAGGCAACCTTGGGAACACCAACTCTAACCCACACCCACAACCTGATCTATTAGCTTCCATTGCCACAGAATAGGTACGAAAGCTAAACTCGATGCTTGAATTACTCGGATTGGTTCCTCGATCCTCTAACATAAAATTTGTCTGCTCTAAAGGGGATGATGGTGAAGTAATGTTCATCGAGATCATACGAGATTATGATGAACCTCGAAAGGAGGGTCCCAATGAAGGCGAAGGGGCAGCAACAGAAGAACCGGCAATGGAATACTTCGACACTCTCCCGACTAGAGATGAGCTAACCTACCATGTATACCTAATGAGTGTCCCAATCCCCTCAATATTTCTAAGGAACCCCATCATCACGGAAGGATGCCCCTCCAACCTTAAGATACCATGCAACATTGGCCATGTGCATATCGAAAATGCTTACATTGACCTTTACTCCCCTCTTAATATCATGACCCGAATGATGTATAATTTGATCATGAGGAGAAAACTTAACCCTAGGGAAAATGCAAATAGAGGAATTTGCAATTTTACAAGAAGGATCAAAGGGATGCACGTCTTCGTAGGAAACTTCACCTATGTTGTAGACTTCATGATTGTCGAGGATATTAGCTCGATCATAGACCCTAGGTTGTCACAAGTAGTACTAGGGAGGCCTTTCATTGAAATATCCAACATGACTCATGACCTACCCGAAGGAGTAGTTAGGTTCACAAACGAAAACGATGAAGTTGCCTATAAAATGCCCCATAAGATAGAACAATACAACTCATTGTTGAACCTAGAAAAGGAACACACAAAATCGGTCTACCTTAGGAACAAGGAGGACAAGAGAAGAGGAGTTGACTATGTAATGAATAAGATATTAGGGTTCTATAAGGAATGTTTTGATTTAGGCCCTGAATATGTAACTGGATTGGATGATGAAGGAGAAGTCACGTAAGAACGTGTGACTTCAAGTCTAGCTACAAGACTCATAAATAAAGAAAAGCGCTTTTTGTTAGGCAACCCAATATTTACTTTTCCCGCACATTAGGAGTGTCTTGTGTTTTATTCTTTTTATTTTATTCCATCATGTTCGAACTCTATATTGTAATCATGCTTTGTTTGTTTGTAACTTTGTCTTATTTGCAATCAAAGGTATTTTGCAACAATAAGTGTAGGGGAATTTATCCGGTTTTTAGAACCAAGTTCAAACATGTTAAATAAATTGTTTAGATTAATTCGCGTCAGTTTCGAGTCATATGAGTAAATTGTCAAATCTCAGGTTTTATGCAGCTATTTGTACAGGAACTAACTTATGGAATCAAGTGCAGGAAATTTTTCATCAAAAACAAAAATTTCGTTTTCACAGAACGTGGAGACGGCGTCACGATTTACACGCGACGCCGTCACCACGACACCTGTGACGGCGTCAGGATTTTCCTGACGGCGTCAAACGCCCAGGTCCAGAAAACTTAAAGTTTTTAATTATTTTTGAAAATAAAACTTGCATAACATTTAATATATGTATTCTTTTGTTATAAACCTGCAAAACCTAATGAGTTTAACAATTCTCTCATCCTATCTTTACTGATTTATCGAGTCAAACCCTAAATTCACATTGTATATTTATATATCGCACAGTTTACGCTTGGTGTAGTTATCTTTGTCTTTGATTACAGGTTATATTTGATGAGAAGAAACTTAAAAATTCTTAGAAAGTTCCATTGGATGATTCTTGGATGACGATTTAACCAGTTATCGTATGTTTCTTATCTATTATTGAGCAAACCAGGGAAGTACTAGTTTCTTTTTCTTGTTATATTTTCTCTTTAATTC
>BQNB010004588.1:0-10635 GCA_026074375.1 Tanacetum coccineum | reverse complement strand
GTGTTATGTTGTACTATATACCTCTCTTATGTTAATATCTCGTCTATACATCATTATATTCTATCACATAACCTCATGTTTTGTCTTTTGTGATCTAGACAAATCATGGCACATACGACCAGAAGAGGATCAAATACCCCTGTTAGCAACACCAACCCAAACAACATGACTCCAGAATCCATCCAAGCAATGATTGACCAAGCTCTTTTGCGAAACTCCACCAATGGAGATGGAAGCCACAGTTTGCACGAGAATAACCGAAGGCATGTGCAAACTGCGCGCCCTTGCTATTACGCTGACTTCATGAAGTGTCAACTTTTGAACTTCAAGGGAACTGAAGGCGTGGTCGGTTTAACTCTTTGGATTGAGAAGATGGAGTCAGTTTTCAATATCAGTTGTTGTGCTGTTGAGAATCAAGTAAAGTTTGCCACCTGCACTCTGTTAGGTACTGCTTTGACTTGGTGGAATGGTCAGATAAGAACCTTAGTTCCAGAGGCATATGCAATGACTTGGGAAGTACTCAAGAAAAAGATGACGGACAAGTATTGTCCGCAGGGTTAAATCAAGAAATTAGAAATTGAGTTGTGGAACCTAAAGGTCAAGGGAAACGATGTCCAAGAGTTAACCCTGATATGTACCAAGTTTGTTGCCAATGAAACCGAGAAGGTTGACAAGTACATCAGTGGACTTCCTGAAGTACATCAGTGGACTTCCTGATAACATTTATGGGAATGTCAAGTCTGCCAGACCCAAGACATTGGATGAGACTATTGAGTTGGCCAATGACTTGATGGATCAGAAACTACGTGCCTACGCAGAAAGGCAGTCTGACAACAAAAGGAAGGCTGATGATTTATCCAGGAACAACCATGGTCACTAGCAACAACCCTTTAAGAGGCAGAATGTCACCAAGGTCTACAATATGGGGACATGCAAAAGGAAGCCTTATGGGAGATCTTTGCCTAAGTGCACCAAGTGCCATATTCACCACAATGGCCCGTGCACCCAGAAATGCCACAAGTGCAACAAAGTAGGGCATTTTGGTCGCGATTGCAGGAGTACTAGTAATACAAATGTTGCTAATACTCAGAAGGGCAATGGGGCAGCTCCCAAGATAAATGGTTGTTTTAAGTGTGGAGCACCAGGGAATTTCAAGAGAGATTGTCCTAAGTTAAAGAATAAGGATGGAGGAAATAGGAATGCACAAGGCTGGGTTTATGCAGTTGGGAATGCAGAAAAAATAGGAAATACATCGGGAAACCCTGATGCCAATGTCGTCACGGGTACATTCCTCTTAAATAACCACTATGCATCTATCTTATTCGACACTGGTGCCAATAGAAGCTTTATATCCACTGCATTTAGTTCCTTGATTAACATCACCCCAACTTCATTAGAAAATTGTTATGATGTCGAATTAGCTGATGGGAAATTAGTCGCGATAGACACTATTATACGAGGTTGCACTTTAATTTTCTTAGACCATCCGTTCAACATAGATCTAATGCCAGTAGAACTGGGTAGTTTCGATGTCATTATCGGAATGGACTGGTTAAAAAGATGTCACGCCGTGATCGTGTGCGATGAAAAACTTGTTCAAGTTCCATATGGGAATGAAACTTTGACTTTTTGTGGCAACAAAAGTAGCAACGGGAGAGAATCTCGATTGACAGTTATCTCATGTTCAAAAGATCAAGAGTACATGGCCAAAGGATGCCAGGTCTTTTGGCGCAAATATCCACTAAGAAAGAGGAGGACAAGTCGGAAGGAAAACAAATAAAGGACGTACCAATTGTCTGAGATTTTCCTGAAGTATTTCCCGAAGACTTGCCAGGTCTCCCTCCGGCACGACCAGCGGAATTCCAAATCGACTTAATTCCAGGAGCCGCACCCGTAGCTCGAACACCGTATCGATTGGCTTCATCCGAAATGAAGGAGTTATTAGAACAATTACAAGAACTTTTCGACAAAGGATTCATAAGGCCTAGTTCCTCACCTTGGGGAGCCCCGATCTTATTCGTCAAAAAGAAGGATGGGTCGTTCAGGATGTGCATCGAATACCGTGAGTTAAATAAACTAACAGTAAAGAATCGTTATCCACTCCCGAGGATCGACGATTTGTTTGATCAACTTCAAGGATCCAGTATCTATTCGAAAATAGATCTGAAATCAGGATATCACCAGCTTAGAGTGCGAGAAAAAGACATTCCAAAGACGGCATTCCGAACTCGGTATGGCCATTATGAGTTTCAGGTTATGTCATTCAGACTAACAAACGCACCTGCGGTATTTATGGACCTCATGAACCGAGTGTTCAAGCCTTATTCGGATAATTTTATAATTGTCTTCATCGATGACATACTTATTTATTCAAAGGACGAGAAAGAGCATGAAGAACATCTCAAGGCCATTTTAGAATTGCTTAAGAAAGAGAAGCTGTACGCCAAATTTTCAAAATGTGAATTTTGGATTCCAAAAGTATAATTTCTCGGACATGTCATTGATAGTAGAGGCATACATGTGGATCCAGCCAAGATAGAATCTATCAAAGATTGGACATCTCCTAAGACACCAATGGAGATCCGCCAATTTTTAGGTCTTACTGGTTACTATCGAAGGTTCATCGAAGGATTTTCGAAGATTGCTAAGTCAATGACAAAATTTACTCAGAAAGGAATCAAGTTCGACTAGGGTGAAAAGGAAGAGAACGCTTTTTAGTTAATAAAGCAGAAGTTGTGCAGTGCACCAATTTTGGCTTTACCTGAAGGGAGTGAAGACTTTGTGGTCTACTGTAATGCGTCACACAAGGGTTTAGGTGCTGTATTGATGCAGAGAGAGAAGGTGATTGCTTATGCTTCTCGACAACTAAAAATTCACGAGAAGAACTACACCACTCATGATTTAGAACTTGGATCAGTGATATTTGCCCTAAAGATATGGAGACACTATCTATACAGAACCAGATGCACCGTGTTCACCGACCATAAAAGCCTACAACACATTCTCGATCATAAAGAGCTTAACATGAGGCAATGCCGTTGGCTAGAATTGCTAAGTGATTACGATTGCGACATTCGGTATCACCCGGGGAAGGCAAACATAGTGGCCGTAAGGAACGGATTGAGCCATTGAGGGTTCGAGCCTTAGTTATGACAATTGGCTTGGATCTTCCTAAACGAATATTGGAAGCTCAGATTGAAGCCCAGAAACCAGAGAATCTCGTGAATGAAGACGTAGGCGGTATAATCAGAAGGGATATACCCAAGGAAAGATTGGAACTACATGCCGATGGAACCTTATGTTTACACGGCAGGAGTTGGTTACCTTGCTACGGAGACTTAAGATCCGTGATTATGCATGAATCCCACAAGTCAAAATATTCTATCCATCCCAGTTCTGAAAAGATGTACCAAGACGTGAAGAAATTATATTGGTGGCCAAACATGAAGGCTGACATCGCCACGTATGTTAGTAAGTGCTTAACGTGTGCGAGGGTCAAGGCCGAACATCAAAGGCCATCGGGATTGCTAGTACAACCTGAGATACCCGAGTGGAAGTGGGATAATATCACAATGGATTTTATTACCAAGCTTCCTAAGTCGCCGCAAGGTTTTGACACCATCTGGGTGATTATGGATCGGCTTACAAAATCTGCCCACTTCTTGCCAATAAGGGAGAATGATCCGTTAGACAAATTGGCAAGGTTGTACTTGAACAGGATAGTAGCAAGACACGGGATACCTGCCTCAATTATCTGTGATCGTGATGGAAGATTTACTTCAAATTTCTAGAGATCATTTCAGAAAGCTTTGGGTACAGATATTAGTATGAGCACTGCGTATCATCCAGAAACTGACGGCCAGAGCGAGAGAACCATTCAAACTCTCGAGGACATGCTACGTGCTTGCGTGATCGATTTTGGCAAAGGCTGGGTTAAACATTTGCCATTGGCCGAGTTTTCATACAACAACAGTTATCACGCTAGCATAAAGGCCGCCCCTTATGAGGCACTGTATGGTCGAAAATGTCGATCACCGGTGTGCTGGGCCGAGGTTGGGGAAGCCCAACTGACTGGTCCGGAATTGATCCAAGAAACAACGGAAAAGATCGTCCTGATCAAGCAGAGGATGCAAGCTGCTCAGGATCGACAAAAGAGCTACGCCGATCGGAAACGAAAGCCGATGGAGTTCGAGGTTGGGGACAGAGTTATGCTCAAGGTCTCGCCTTGGAAAGGGGTCGTACGGTTCGGTAAGCGGGGCAAGCTGAATCCAAGATATGTCGGACCTTTCAAGGTGTTAGCAAAAGTTAGGAAAGTTGCCTACAGGCTGGAACTTCCTCAAGAGTTGAGCAGAGTTCACCATACCTTCCATGTGTCTAACCTAAAGAAATTTTACGCTGACGAACCATTAGTCATACTGTTAGAAGGAATTCATGTTGACGATAAGCTCCAATTTATGGAAGAGCCCGTTGAAATCATGGAACGGGAGATCAAACGATTGAAGCGAAGCCGAATACCATTGGTTAAGGTTCGCTGGACCTCTAGGCGGGGCCTTGAGTTCACCTGGGAACGTGAAGATTCGTTCAAACAAAAATACCCACAACTCTTCATAAACTGGGCTTCGTCATCCACTACAAGGTCTTAAGCTTTGAGGACAAAGCTCTTTTAACGGGTGGAGACTGTAACATTTCTCATTTTCCTGTCATTGTATGACTTTATTGATGGTCACAATTTATTTTAGTCCTATACGCGTTCACTTTTAATTTAACTTTTAAGTCAAATTGCGTAGACTAGAAATAATCATTTAATGTAAACGGTCACCAAATAAATTAGGGTTTGCATCAACCAAGTAATAAATAATTATTAAGAAGATAATTATCAACTTGGCATATTTATTTTTATTGGTCACGTAAAGGGGTTACGTTTCGCAATAAAATATATTTGGACACACCCCGGAAATACCTAGACTTACCTAGACGCAAACCAATACCCCTCACATTTACTACCTTAACACAAAATAAATCAATTTTGTGTATATAAACCACAAGGGGGCCGGTTATACACATATGTACACATAAACCAACTAGAAATCTTCCTTATGATCCCTAAGTACATGTACAAGCTCCATGTAATTAAGAATAGTACTTAATGTTCCTAGTTAACATATTACATAATGGTTAAAGACCACTTAGGATCCCATTTGCCCCTCCTTGCCGCGGCTACATGCATGTAATCACACAAATCCTTAAGATTTCCTAATCTAACTAAATCGTGTACATCACTTGGCTAATTAAAGCTTGTACTTGGGTGGTTTAGCCTAAAACCATGTGTAACTAACTAGAACTCCCTAAATCCACCCATGTTGGCTCGTTTCTAGTTAAGAGGGAACCAAGGGAGATCAACTAGCAAATGTGCCTATAAATACTCATGTATACTTACCACTTTACACTATTGCAACTCACACACACCTTAAACTCTCTCAAACAACTAAACGCATAATTCTTTCTTGTGTTCGAGTCTCAAACCGCAAACAAACCCCTTCTTTGATCTTATTCGAACTCACAAATACCACTAGGTATTCACATAAGGTCACAAGAAGATTTACAAGCTAAGGTTGGGTATTTGAATAAGCTTAGAAGCTTGGGTTGGGTCATTACGATCGTGTGAGCGGTTGGGTTGACACTCTACTCTTTCCAATACACGACCACGCCACTAGGACTCATTGTAAGTCACGTACAACTCTTATACGTATTCATATCATACATTTCTTTCTTTGTTTTGCTAGTCATTCGGGTCACGTTAGTTTGTAATTAACAAACTAACGTAAAGCTTGTGCATGCGTAATGCAAAGCATGCATGTTATACGCATGTACATATGCATATTATACTTGTATGGAGCTAAAATGATGTTAACATATATGAAAATGAAGCTTATCAAGACTAGGGCTTACAAGGTTTCATCAACAACGATTTACACAAAAACTACACGTGAACATTTCATAAAAACATGACACTATGACTTGGGGACGAATAACCTATTTAAATGAACGTTTGCATGCAAGATACGACGTAAATATAAGTTAAACACATGAACTTTAGATTTTAGAACATGTTTTCGAGTTATATATGTTACAAAGAGAAACAATGGGCCATGATGGGCTCGTAAAACCTACAAGTGCTCACGGTTTAGGCCCAATAGCCCATGTCCAAACCCAACGAGCCCAACCGTAGAGCCACGGCTTAATAATAAGCTAACTCGAGCTTATTGATGGACCTAGAAATCTAGTGAACTCATATTATGATATACATGCTCAAGCTAAACTCCTATTGGGCCTTTAGCCACGTCCAAAGCCCAACAGACCCAACAAGCCTCATGAAATAAGCCTACAACTTATAAATAAGCTCTACGTGCTTATTTAAGGACTCGGGGTGCTTATTTGATTCACTTGAATCCTAAAATACCTATAAGGAGCTAGCCGAGCCCTTAATGGAGCCGTTAGCCTATTAGCAAGCCCAACGCGAGCAAATAAGCTCACGATAAGCTTAATCAGCTTATTGGTGATTTTGTAAGGTTTTAATGAACTTATTGGACCTAACTAACACTAATGGACCTTTAGTGAATAAGCCGAAAAGCCTAAAATGCTTAACGGGCTCATATCGAGTCCAAGAAGCCCTTAACGGGCCCAACAGCCCATTTAGAAGAGCTTATTAGCTTATTTGAATAAGCTAACTCAAAACAGACCCTAATAAGCTTGATAAGCCTAGAAAATAATTTAGAAACACATAAGGAACCCTTGTGTAGCTTTCGGGCTTGAGTTATTGGGCTCACGAGCCCAATAAGCTCGAATAAGCTCCCCCAAGCTTATTTCCAACGTAACAGACTTGAATAAGCTTAACGAATGCATTGGTGCCTTTTAAAACTTAAATGGACCCTTAGAACACTTAATAGACTTTAATGGGCCCAATAAGGCCCATTAAGCCAAAATAAGCTCATTAGAGCTTATTTATAAGCTAGGGCAGCTTATATGGATTATTTGGATTGAATTAAACATAATGCCACTTGTTGGGATTTAATTGGAGTAAAAATGCAATTTTACAAAGTTGGAGGACTAAAAGTGCCAGTCTATAAACTTAAGGGTCAAAACAGTAATTTACTAAATTTAACAAGTCCAGGGACTGTTTTTGTCAATTCTAGAAACCAGGGGGCTGTTTCAAACCTATAAGGACCTAAAGTGTAACTTTGTAAAGTTAAAGGACTAAAAGTGTAATTATTGAAACTTGAGGGTTTGAAAGGTAAAATAGTATATATTCTATATACCCAGGGGGCTGTTTTGTAATTACAAGTAACTTAAGGATATTTTGTAAACAAAAGTGATTTTTATAAACACTTAACGAATCAGACGAAATATATATTTATCAAATATTATAACGAATTAAACCTACGATTTAATAAATACGAATATTTATTAATAACCGTTATACGTAGACAAGAACGTATGTGATAGTTTACCTTTCCCAGAGCCATCAACAATTTCAAATTTACATTAAACACGTACACCACCACACAAGTGATAACAATATATATAAACTAGCAATTTATTGTAGTTTATACATTGAGTCTTTAGCCTGAATTTGTAGACTAAGACTGGCCGTATTTACTTAGGTATTTGACGGTGTGATTCATACTTGGATATCTATTATCATTTTCAGAGGACTATTTACTAAGGTGAGTTCATAGCCCCATGTTTTACTGTTATTTAAATGATTTACATCCTTGGGGTGAGAACATGCTTTGTTTTACAAATTGGACGCAAGTGTACATTTTATACGATGATTACGTGTTTGCCTAAGTAACTATAACCCATTATGTCCATCATCATGAACTGTTAATTGCATAGATGTAATTGGGAATTGCATTATGTGGGCGCGAATGTTATGAATAGATCTATTAGGGATTGACAATCCCCGTTCGGGTGACTAGCTATCACCGGGAACGAACGCATACCATGTCGAATTTGGGATGTTGCAGGGTTACCACATCATTCACGGACACTCGTTGGCAAATTTATTTGCATTCATGTACGTCGAGCCTCGGTGTCATGAGCTTAGGAAAACATAATTACTTTTTATGATTTGTTGCTTAATCATACACTTGGAAATCTTGCGGTCCTACAATTGATTTACATAAACCTATGAATTCACTAACTTTATGTTGACGTTTTAAGCATGTTTTTCAGGTCAATAAGGCACGAGGTGCGATGATACATTGGAAGTCAATAATTGAAGAGTCAACATTTAAGATTTGGGGTCTTATTACATTTTGGGGACAATTGTTATAAACCGGAATCTTTATTTATATTGTTGAACAATTTGAAGCCATGGGCTTATGTAACAAACAAGTATTTTGTTAATCTAATGTATCTTTTTCAAACGACACGTTTAGTGGTCGTTCTCATATCTTGTGCTATTGATCCATAAAGTAACCGCCCCGATGGGATAGTCAACATTCCGCTGCGGACTCAGATTTGCAGGGTGTACATAAACCATAGAAAGTCAATTTTCAGACAAGCAGAAAAAGAGGCAGAAGAGGTTCAGACGCAACTTTCACAACTATTCCAATAGAGAGGACAACGTGTATAATTCCGCTAAACTTCTTAGTAATCGTTCTTTTTTGGTATCACATTCGTCTTAACTTCGGTTAGTTAACCCTGGCTAAATAATTACTCTTGTATTTTGCATTACATGACGTTGAAAGGCTATACCTTCGGTATTAGCTACAATTATAAGATCTGAATATTTGGTATTGTTTATCTCGATTTTTTGATTATTATCGTTGTATGCTTGTTTATGTTTATCAATTTATACTTGTGTTACATGCTTTTGTATGCAGCCCCACCTATCATTCACTGGATCTAGGTGATATGGATAAGTAGATCTAGAGTCTGGATAACTCATCCATACAGTAAATTCTCATACATAATAGAAAAAATAGATTAGCACTAAATATTGTCCTTCAAAGTCTGTGTCTAGTGCGCTTCGCGCTTAACCAGTCTAATATGGATATTGCCGATGGTGTTATTGATCGAGTTGACTAGTAGCTGACCTAAGATAATCAACAATAACATTCTGATGTCCATTTGATAGTTAGACAAATGGACTACTACTGTATGAATTGCCCATTAATCGTAATAGGTAAAGTCTCTATGAGCTAGGGTTTAACAAGATCACCATTGCTTTAATCCTAAGATAGATTATATAACCAGCAAAAAAGGTGCTACTTGTAAGCATGCTTTAATTGTGACAGATTAATGTGTCTAGGTCTTAGGAAGAGTAACGCCTAAGTCTTAAGAATGATATGCCACCATCGGAGAGAAGAAATCATTGCGACTATAAAAAACGAAAACCAAGCTTCTAATCGTATTAATAATGGTTAATACAGTTTTCTTTATATTTGGCTTCGCCCCTTTTATCTTTTGTTTAATTAGCTCGTGTGGGTTAAAGTGCCTTGAATTAATTGTAGTCACCAACCAAACCGTGCCAGTCTCTCAGGCTGAAAACCCCTCTTTTCCCGTTAGAATTAGGAATTTTAAATTTAGACTGACATAGTTTAGAAATATAGGTAGAATTAACATAGATTAGATACCAAGATATTAATTAAATTATAAAATTTAACATCGCTTCAAGTGTTTCAGACACCGCTGCTTACCACGAAACTACTACCGATTCGCGTAAGCACTAGCCCGTTAACGGTTCGTTTTTGTGGTTTAGTCGGCAAATATAAATTAAAACCGTGAATCATAAAATATACAACCACACAATGACACATCAAGTTTTGCGTCGCTCTGCCAGGGGAGTGAAAATTAATCTGATTTTATTGATATTTGGTTTAACATAGATTCGAATCTAACCTTAGGATTAGAGAAATTTATGATTAGTGAATATTCTGTATAAATCTGAATATTTGTATATTTTATCTTAATTGTTTGCTTGTATATATAGTGTTAATATGTTTTGCGTATTTAATTGTTTTTCTTAATACACTGTTCTGGTGGATAGCTAAATATGGCGTATCCACTTTCATCGGATACGGCGTATCTAACTTTCTGTCCAATACAGCGTATTCATTCAATTGATTAATACGGCGTATCCACTTCTATTGGATACGGCGTATCGATCATCTAATAAAGTTCTTTTCCATTCTCGAACTTAAAGCCTAATTTTTTTATATATATACCTTTCTCCGCTGGTTCTATTGATAATTTTCTGGGTATTTTTCAGTAAGAATGACAAAGGTTATCAAAGGAGAGTTTGAGAAAATTAAGAATGTTAAGGTCGAAGATGTTTCGCTCACTTGCGATACACCACTTGAGGTTTTCAACAATGAAGTCAGTCGATTAAGTGGAATGGATGATGATTTATTCACATATGAAGTTGAAGTTGCTAACATCCCATGTAACTCGAATATGGATGGTGATTCGGAGCATGAAGCTGATGATGACATGGGATGTGATCCGTATGATGTTGCATTTAATGAATGGTTGGGATCAAAAAATTTCAACTACAAAACAATGGATCATTATATTATGAAAGCATTATGGATTTACTGGATCAAAGGAGATGATGAGGTTGAGCTCACT
>BQNB010004587.1:45000-106882 GCA_026074375.1 Tanacetum coccineum | reverse complement strand
ATATTTGGCAGTTTTTGTCTGTTTTTGGTCATTTAAGCTCGTTTTTTAGAGGTAAAAGATATGTGTAATTAAGCACTTATCAGTTCATCTAGAGGCTTGGTGAAGATATCAGCAAGTTGGTATTAAGTGGGAATGAAATGCAATTCAATGTCCCCTTTTAAGATATGATCTCTGATAAAGTGATATCGGATATCAATATGCTTTGTTCTTGAGTGCAGAACTGGATTGTTTGAGATTGCAATAACACTTGTGTTATCATAAAATATGGGTACCTTCTCATATATGATGTCATAGTCAGTGAGTTGACTTTTCATCCATAGTATATTAGCACAACATCCAGCAGTAGCTACATATTCAGCTTCAACTGAAGACATAGCTATAGATTGCTGCTTTTTAGCACTCCAGCACACAAGTTCGTCTCCTAGCAACTGATAAGCACCTGAAGTGCTTTTCAGCATAGTCAGAGTCTGATTATCCTTTTAGGTCAAAATCTAAACATTTTGGATACCAAAGACCAAGATTGGGAGTACCTTTCAGGTACCTGAAAATTATCATAACAGCAAGAAGGTGAGATTCATTAGGATTTTCTTGATATCTTGCATAGAGACAATTGGAGAATTGAATTCCAAGTCTACTTGTAGTTAGGTACATTAGTGATCCAATCATACCTCTATACTGAGTCTCGTTTATAGCTTTTCCATTAAGATAAGGTCCTAAGTTATTAGGGGGTACCATTGGAGTTTTCACTGATGAACCATTTATGTCATACTTCTTTAGCAGATCCTTGACATTTTTTCTTGGTTGATTGAAATGCTGATAAGTGTAAAATACACATATCTGTTTGTACCTAAAATAACCCAATTAAACCCAAAACAGATCAAAAATGGCAAAAATATGCTTGTATTTGTGTTTTGTGTATGCAGGTACGGACATATCAAAAATCACATGAAAACAATCAAAAACAGGCAAGCCCGGACACAGGAATTAGAAGAGTACAAAAAGAAGCCAAAGAATCTAAGCCTCAGTCAAAAGCAGTCAAAAGATGGTCAAACAAAGTCAACACAAAAGGACAAATCCTCAAAATATTTCACTTTGGTCCCTCAACTCTCACAAAAGTCCAAAAATGTCCCCTCCTCCCTTATTGGGCCCAGGAAAGCTTATTGGGCCTGAAAAACCCTTGAATAACCTTACCCGGATCCTAAAGCCCAAAACAAAGCCCACTTCTCTTTTTATAACAACCACAAGGGCCATACTTGAAAATGTTCCTAAGCTAATTTAACACTAAAAATAGTAAAAACAAGAAAGGGACTGAAATTGCCAAGAGTGAGAAAGTTCAAAACTGAAATGACCTCCAGTTTATTCAGTTATAAAAAGGCGCAAAAGATCCCTTTACAGTTCAAACGTCAACTATCATTTTACAACCAGGGAAAAAACAAAGGTCTTTTGAAAATTAAAGGGTGCGATTGTCTATTCAAGTGGTCTAGTATACAATGGCAGGGTTATTAAGGTCAAATCAAAGCATCTCATTGGTTCTCTCAAGTTCTAAGCCACGTTAGCAATGGTAAAGCACACAAGAGATGTGGGATTTGCACTAAACTCACTCACAAAGGAAGCACAAGCTGTCACATCAAGGAATGACAGCTTGGCAATCCTTGAGTGCACACAATTTGATCCAACGGCCACAATTGAAGCTCAATGAATTGAAAAATGATTGGCCAAGTGATTGAAATAGATTAAAAGCAAGGCAAGAGGGTTTGGAATCTTCACCAAATGCCTATAAAAAGGCCTTCACCTCTCATACATACTAATAGGAGTTAATACTAGGCTTTTTAGGAATATTATTTTAGCTTAATTTTACTTTAAATCTTGTAATTTCCTTTTAAATATTGTAAGCAACCGTTTAATTAATGAAATGCAGTGTTTTTAATCTTTCTAAATCTCTTTAATTCATAATCTCATTTTTTCTTATTTAGAATTAAGCTAAAGCTCAATAAGCCCTTATAAGCTCTAATAAGCTCTCAAGAATCTATAAGCTCTTGATTTGAGTTTAATTGGTCTTAATCATACTCTAAACCTATAAAATCAGTCTAAATTCTAACTACCTTTGGATTTGGACTTATAAGCTTATGGAAGGGGGATCTACAATGGAAGGATCCCCAAGGACTTTACCTTAGCTTATTTAATAAGCTAGGGAGCTTGTAGCTGCCATTATTGGTCCATTTTGTTTAGCTAAAGGTTCAAGTAAGTTTCTCTTTTCATTTTTCTAATTTTAGTTTAAATTACTTAGTTATAGTTTAAATGCTTATCATTACTTATTTGCTTAATCTCTTTGCTTTTTAGTACTTATTTGCATCTTATCTAGCTTAATTATCATATTTGTTTATCTGTTTTTAACTTTCTTAGTTTGAATCATAGATCTACATATACTTGTCTTAAAAACCTTGAAAAAACCAAAAATAGGTAAATTAGCTTAAATCTTAGATTACTGCTTATTTAGTTGTAAATTCATGCTTATTAGGGATAATATAAACTCTGCATTATCTGGTCTTAAGCTTTTGATAAATAGATTTCCATTTCATAAGTTTTTAAATTCTGTCAATCACATAAAGGGGTGTTTGGTTTAAGAGTGTTTGACCTCAAAAAGTCAAATTAGGGAATGCAAATTGTTTTAGTAAGTTGAGTTTTCATTTAAAATCAGTAGTTTAAGAGTTTTTAAAGGTTAGTTAGCTAATTTTCTAAAGATATGGCTTATTATCTTTGTTCTAGCACCAGGGGAAATTTTCTCTAAATTTCACTTGTGAAATTTTTGATCTAAGCCCTCAAAGGGTTAGATCTTGCTTGCATTGTGTTTATACACTCTATTAGAGTGTGTTCAAGTGCAGGTTTACCCTTTTGGTAACCTGCACTCTTGGTTTACACTTGTGCAAAGTGTAGCAGTACTAACTTTAAGTTAGTACTGCTGTCACTTTTAGATTAGCCCTTAGTTAAGTAAGAATAGGATTTAGGCTCTTAAATTAAAGTAGGTTAAGGTCTAGTTATAGCTTAATATAGAATAAGTCTTTAATCTTATTTTCTAGCTCATTTTCCTAGTTTAAATTTGCTGTCAAAAGTCACTCAAAAACCTCAAAAGCCAAAAACAGTAGGTTAATTAAGTAGATTGTTATTTAGTTAATTTTAGCTTATGATCCTAGTTTTTATAGCTTATATAGACAGATTATAAGTAGCTTTATCAATTCTCAAAAGTTTAAAGTCTAGATTTGCCTTTTAAGGATTTTAGCTTATTTGGATTTTGCACCTTTAAGTGTCCTTGCTAAGTTTAGCATTTTCTTTATCATTTTCAATTGCTTTAAGATGTTTTCAGCTTTTATTTCTTTTCATTCATAGATTAAGCATCTCATAAGCTTCCTAGAACTCTTTTCCTTTTTCATTTAGCTTGTTACAAGCTCTTAAGTGAGAATAAGCCCAAAAGCCCACTCACTGTAACAGCTTATTAATAAGCTGTTTTAAAGCTTATTTTCTAAGTTTCAGCTTATAGTTCTTTTATTAAAGTTGTTTAAAAAAGTGTTTTCTACAACTTTGTTCTTTCAGTTTTTTCAAAAAGTAAAAAAATAAAAAATGGCAAAAAAGGGTGTTGCCCACACTCGAACCCACGACCTCACACACACAACACATAAACCTTAACCAGTTTGCTACAATAGCTCATCCATCCATAACTTGCACCACTTAATCTTTATACACGTTTTAACTTTCCTTTTTTATAATAAGCCGTAGCATAATAAGCTCATTTGAGGGCTTATTCGTTAATCAATTTGGTTTTTCTTATTTTTCTTATAATCCTGCTAGTGTTTAGGACTTTTCTTGAATTTTTCAGATTTTTCTAGCTTTTATTTTATTTTTAATCATTTTTCGAAAGTTAAAATCTTATAAAATACGTAAAAAATAGAATAGAAAAAATTTTTTTAGGAAAAAATACAAAAAAATAGTTTCAGTTTTAATAAAAATTAGCTTTAGTTTACCATCCAGTAAAATCATTTTTACACTTTTAGAATTTAAATTTCATTTTTAGAGTTTTTATTTTAAACTTTAAAAATAGTATTTTAATAATAAAAATATTAACAGTAGTTTCTTTGCTTTTACAATATTTTAGACTTTTCTAAGCTTAAAAATCATTTTTCCAAATTTTTAGTATTTAATTTGCTATTTTCTAGGATTTAATTAGATTAAAATAGTTTTTAATTCATATTAAATCTAAAAATAATCAAAAAAATGTTTTTCTTTTTCCTAAAATTTTCTTTTATCTTATCTTAGGTTTAGAATTTTAGTTTACATTTTTAGGGGTTAAATTTAGTCTACTTGCTTAATTGTCACGTTTTATTTGTTTCCCGTATTAGTTTAATTGTTTTTAATTGTCCATTTTAGTTGTTGCTTTTGATTATCAAATCATCCATTTGCTTATTCAAATCATAATCCAGACTTAACCGAGGATTCAATTTCACTAGTCGTTGGGGAAACGACCCGGGTGATCATACTTGCCCGGTTAAATATACGTATTATATATTATATTTTATATATATTTTTGAGAGTGAATTTTATACAGGGTAACTGGTAACTTTCTTAATATTACTCTTTTAAGTATTAATATTTTATATATATTTTACTAATATTAAAACACAATCATTACATTGCGCCGTTGCCGGGAGTAATGGTTCAGATTCCTTCGTTTTGCGTGTGATTTGGTTTGAAGATCTTTCGTCCACGAAGTTTCATATTGTTAAATTATTCAAAAATCTAAAAAAAAAAAATAGTAAAAATATAAAAAGTAAAAATATTTTCTTTTCTTTTTAGAATAGAGTTAAAGATAAAAAAAATAGAAAAAATCAAAAATATAAAAAAAATTCTTCCTTTTTAATAAGAAATAAACATCACCAATTGGTAAAAATACAAAATATCATATCTACAACGGAGGAATTATCAATTCAATTTTCACGGTGAACTTGTTGGATCCTCAAATCGAACTACAAGATTTAACACTTACCATTTGTGTCTCTAACGAATACGAATCACCTTGAATAAGCAATTTTCAAGAGCTACGTGAAGTAGTTGATTATTTGGTTTAAGAGTCTCTTCGGTAACCCGTATAAAATTCATTGTAAAAAAAAATTATGTAAAGTTTTGCTTTTTGATTTTTAGTTTTTTCCTTTTTATGCGCACTCGTTCGCAATCTCGAAGACGTCGCAACAACAAACCCCTCCGGTTGTTGTTGAAAATTTTGATTTAGAAGAACCAATTGTATGAACAACAACGTTGTATCCAAGGCCGCCAATCGAACAAAGCCCAAATGTACAAGCACCCATCGAGGTATGAAATGCTATAGTTGTTCCACCGAACAAAGCTAACAATTTACGAGCTTAAAACAACCTTTAATCAATCATTTTTTTATTTTTGGGGGGGGGTGGGTGCCAATGTAATAGTTTTACGGGGTAGACAAGACCCTCACAATCACCTATGATTTTTTAACAAGGTCACTTCAACGTTTAGACACCCGAAGTTCCGAACACTTCGATAAAGCTTTTGTTTTTATCCTTTTCTCTAACGGTGAAGCCCGAGATTGGGTTAGAACAAGGAACCTCCTAGATCAATCTCACATGGACGACCTAGTTTCAAATTCCATAAACAATTCCTATCCACCATCCGAAAACAACTACCTCCGAACCAAAATCACCAATTTTTTTCCAAGAACCAAAAACAAAAGAAACCTACACGAAGCATGGGAAATTTTAAAGGAATCCTTCGTCAATGTCCTCACCATGGTTCTCGGAAGCTACCCAACCGATACTTTCTACAATTCTTTGAAACAAAACGATCAAGATGCCTATAAGATACCGCGCAGGTGGCAATTTAATAGACAAGATGCCTCAAGAAGGTTTAGCGATTATTGAAAGCAAGTCAAAAGTTCGTTACTCAAGGAGTCGTGCTAGTGATTCAAGAGTGAGTACGGATGCTCCTCTTTCTACTTCTTCACCTTCTAATAATTCTTTCGATATGCAACAAATAGCCGCTTCTCTTGAGGATAAGATGACAATCAAGATAAAACAAATGATGAATGAAATGAAAGCTTTAGTTGTTACTACTCCCGCACCCATCAAAGCGGTTAAGGAAGTATGTGTCACGCGTGGATCAAATCATCCATTTGCTTATTCAAATCATAATCCAGACTTAACCGAGGATTCAATTGCACTAGTCGTTGGGGAAACGACCCGGGTGATCATACTTGCCCGGTTAAATATACGTATTATATATTATATTTTATATATATTTTTGAGAGTGAATTTTATCAAGGGTAACTTGGTAACTTTCTTAATTACTCTTTTAAAGTATTGTATTTTATATATATTTTACGTATATTAAAACTTACAATCAAATGCCTTTTTCAGATTGTTTAATCTGAGTTATAAGGAAATAGGTAAAGACACCCATCATGCTCATTTCATATTTTTAAGTCATCAGTTTAGCAAACTGTTTGCACAATTTTATGCGGGTTGACCCAAAAATAATATCATCAACATAGATTTGAACCAAAATCACATTAGTTTTGGTTTTGTAGACAAACAATGTGTTGTCTATCTTTCCTCTCACAAACTTATGTTTAATAAGGAAGGTTGATAGGGTTTCATACCATGCTCTTAGAGCTTGTTTAAGTCCATATAGGGCTTTGTCTAATTTACAAACATGGTTGGGGAACTCACTGCTATCAAAACCTCGAGGTTCTTTAACATAAACGTCTTCTTTCAAATTTCCATTTAGGAAAGCACTTTTGACATCCATTTGGTAGACTATGAAGTTCAGGTAGATGGCAAAGGCAAGAAAGATCCTGATTGCTTCAAGTCTTGCATCTAGAGAAAAAGTTTCTTTATAGTCTATGCCTTCTTGTTGACTGTAGCCTTGAGCTACAAGCCTTGCCTTGTTTTCATGACAATGCTAGTTTCATCCCTATTGTTTTTGAATACCCATTTAGAGCCAATTATGGTTTTTCAATATGGTGGAGGAACCAGTGTCCAGACTTTGTTTCTGGCAAATTTATTCTATTCCTCTTGTATGGCATCAACCCATCTAGGATGCTTAAGTGCTTCAGAAACCTTTTTAGGATCTTTTTCAGAAAGAAAATCTACAAATAGACATTCATGAGCTGAAGCAGCACTAAGTTATTTAACCATGGCCCTTGTAAGCATTTCAGCTCCTGGATTACCTACTATGTTAACCAGCTCAATATCTTTGTCTCTAGGCCATATATCTTGAGGAGCTAAAGAGGCCATAGATGGGATGGATGAGGGCGATTCAGTTTGGATTGTTGAAAGTGTATTTAGTACTGAAGCATCCTCAGTTGAAGAGGATGGAGGTTTAGTGATCTGAACATCTTCAGTGTTTGTTGGGTTATCAGTGATATGTTCATCATTGTTATGGTTTGAGTGTTTAGGTTGATCATCATTTAAGATTTCATCAACTTGAACAGGATGATCATTTTGATCAGTTTGATCACTTTGATCAGCTTGATGAGATTGATCATTTTGATCAAGGGAAGCATCAGCTTTAATGACAACAGGTTTAGGTTTCTCATAGGGTTCTATGTACTAAACAACATTGCTATCAACTTGATACCTTTTTGAAGGTTCAAAGGGATAAAGATATTCATCAGGTGGGTATCTTTCTGACTCAGCAATGTTGATATCATCAACTAAAGTTTTTGAGAATTTGATAGCTTTAGAGCTTTCATTAAATGTGATGTGTAGGTTCATAAGTGATTCTTCTATGATTGAACGACCCTACGGCTTTAGAAACAAGTGAGTATCCAAGAAAATAACCATCATCATCTTTTTCATCAAACTTTCCTAAATGATCTTTATTATTATGGATTGTGGAAACTAGAAGGGGGGGGGGGGGTTGAATAGTTTATAGGTTAATTGGCGTTATAATTTTTACTTCTAAAATTGTTAGATTCGAGTATATGTTCAATCAATCAACAATATGAACCAATCAAGATAACTATCTAATTGTAATAACTACACAAACAATATAAAGAGATAAAGGAAAGAACGATCAAACCAAGACACCAAGATTTATAGCGGTTCGGCTACGAAGCTCTTCTTCACCTTACTCCACTCCCCGAGTATCCGACTCGAGATTTCACTATGTCAACAAGCTCCCTTCAGGCGGAGAAAACCGTTTACACGCCGCTTACGTTATTTTCCGACACTAAGCTAAATGTCGAGTCCTAATCTTAGCTAGAACCAATGTACCACATACACAAGTACTACCCAATCATAAGATCTACACTATCGGATTTACACACAATCCGATTTAAACAATCACACAAGATAATCAAAATAGATTTTTGAATCTTAGAAGAAGAGAGGAGAAATCACTAATCTATAATACTTTGTTTCTTGGCGAATACGAGTGTTCTTCTCTTGCACTTGATTGAAGAAGAAAGAAGATAGAAGATGAGATTTGATCATTTGAAACAAGATTAAACTATGTTAGTGATCAAGATGTTTAGTGAGAGAAAGAAGGTTTAGAGAGAGAAAGAGGACTAAAAAAATTATGTAAAGAGGTCTGTTTTTCTACTGAGAATAGTGCAGTATTTACAGCCAGGAATTCCCAATGGTCAGCTGGTGCCGGTCCCGGCGGTCCTTGATATATCTGGGGTCCGCCTAGGCACTTAGGAGGCCGCCCTAGACTGACTGATAGTGTCGTCATGTAGGAGTAATTTATGATAGTTCAAGTTTTAAATTTATATTTTGCCAACTTAACCTAAAATAATACGTTAACGGGTAGTGTACCCGATCAGATTGAGTTTCGCGGTAAGTAGGGTGTCGATCACTAAGAGCGAGAACTAATCTTTTATTTTATCAATATTTTGGTTAACTAAACTAAGTTAATTAAAATTATGTTAATTCTATTCTATGTTAAACGTATGCTAAACCTATGTTAATCCTAATTCTAACGGATAATGGGGGTTTTCAGCCTGAGAGACTGGCATAGGTTTGTGGTGACTTAGATCTACTTAAGACACAATAACATACGCAAGCAAATAGACAAAAGATAGAAGAGCGGTCTAGCCAAATATAAGAAAACTTTATTAACCATTATTAATCCAATTAGAACGTTGGTTTGTTTATTTAGTGCAATGTATACTTATCTCGAGGCGGCATATCATTCTTAAGACTTAGGCGTTACTTCTTCCTAGGACCTAGACACGTATAATTCTGTCACAATTAAACGCATCCGCATAAAGCATCCTATTTGCTGATTATAATCTATCTTAGGTGTTAAAGCAATGGTGATCTTGTTAAGCCCTAGCTCATAGAGACTTTACCCACTTACTGCTTAATGGCAATCAATATACTAGTAGTCCACTGGCCAAGTCTTTACCAATTCATTAAGAACGTACTCGTTGATCCCAAGGGTCACCTGCCTGTCCAACTAAGCTCACTAATCTAAAGGCGAAGATAGGTCATTATTTGTGATCCTATTGGTCTAGATATATAAATCACTATATGCAGAGCCATCCTGACATCTAGCTAACGTGGTCGGTATCACTAGATCCAGTTGAATGATAGGTCGCATACAAAAGCACGTAAACAAGTATAAATTGATAAACATAAACAAGCAATCAACGATATATTAAGCATTCGAGATAATCAAACCAAACATTCAAATCTTCATAATAATGGCTAATACCTAAGGGTATTAGCCCTCAATCGTCATAATCAATACAAGAGTAATAATTCAACCAAGGAAAATTAATCGAGTTAAACGAATAATACCAAAAATCGAACGATTACTAGAGTATAGGAGATTACAAAGTGTTTCCTATGGAATTGATAGCTTTGTGATGTGTCGTTGTGTGGTGTTTATTTATGAAAGTTCAAGTTTTAAATTTATATTTTGCCGACTTAACAAAAAACAACACTTTAACGGGCAGTGTACCCGGCCGGTGGTAGATTCATGGTAAGTAGGGTGTCAAACACTTGAAGCGAGGTTAAATCTCTTAATTTATTAATATTTTGGTTTACTAATCTAAGTTAATTATAATCTAAGTCAAACCTATGCTAATCTTATGTTAGTTCTAATTCTAATTCAAACAGGTAAACGGGGGTTTTTCAGCCTGAGAGACTGGCACGAGTTTAGTGGTGACTACAATCAATTCAAGACACTTTAACCCACGCAAACAAATTAACAAAAGATAAAAGATCGGTCAAGCCTTATGAATTCAAACAGGTAAACGGGGGTTTTTCAGCTAGAGAGACTGGCACGAGTTTAGTGGTGACTACAATCAATTCAAGACACTTTAACCCACGCAAACAAATTAACAAAAGATAAAAGAGCGGTCAAGCCTTATGATAGAAAACTGTATTAGCCATCATTAATCCGATTAGAAGTTGGTTTGTTTATTCAGTGCAATGATTACTTATCTCAAGGTGGTATATCATTCTTAGACTTAGGCGGGACTTCATCCTAAGACCTAGACACATTAATTCTGTCACAATTAAAGCATCCGCATAAAGCATCCTTATTTGCTGATTATAATTTATCTTAGGGATTAAAGCAATGGCGATCTTGTTAAACCCTAGCTCATAGAGACTTTACCCACTTATTGCTTAACGGCGATTTATATACTAGTAGTCCACTTGTCCATATAATATCCAAAGGAATCAGAACGTTATTTGTTGAATTATCTAGGAACACCAGCTAGTCAACTTGTTCACTAAACCAAAGGCACTATCCGATATCTAGTTAAGCCAGATTCGTATCCTAACACGGATTTAGCAGGACAATATTTGTGATCCTATTATTCTAGATGTATAAATCTCTATATGGAGAGCTATCCCAGCATCTAGATTACTTGGTCCGTATCACTAGATCCAGTTGAATGATAGGTCGCATATTAAAGCACATAAATAAGTATAAACTGATAAACATAAACAAGCATACAACGATAAATTAAGCAATCGAGATATAAACAAAACCAAACATTCAGATCTTCATAATAATGGCTAATACCTGAAGGTATTAGCCTTCAAACATCATAATTAATACAAGAGTAATGGCTTAGCCAAGGTAAACTAACCGAGTTAACGAATGATACCAAAAACTAAATGATTACAAAAGTATAAGAAATTACACGTTGTCTCCTATGGATTTGAATACGTTGTGAGACCTCTTCTGCTCTTTTTCTCCTCTAAAAATCGACTTTTGTGGTTTAGGTATCGAGAATATGATTTAGCACACTTAAAACTCGTTTTTGAGTTTTCTATTTATAGGGTATGAAGTCGGTGTGATACGACGTATCGAATGGGTTCGATATGGCGTATCAGGGGTTTCTTGGAGTAGGGACTACGTTTGATATCTTCCAGAATATTCACCTTCTATATCTTTAATACGGCGTATTGGTCTTCTCTGGATACGGCGTATTGATCGTGTTTCCTTCGTGGTCTTTGGTGAGTGCAGGCACAGATACGCCGTATCTTCCTTGATGGATAGGGCGTATTGGTTGTCAGAATAGTAATCTTCAAAATATCTTCGTTTAAGCTCCAGAATGTGTGCCTTTTAGTCAAGTTTCACCAAGTACTCCGTAATCACTGTAATTCTCAAATATGAACGATTAAGTAACAATTATTTGCAATAATTATTCAAAATGGGTTAATTACATGGGATAAATGATGCTATAAAACAGACGTTATTTGATGTCATCAAATATCCCCCCACTTGAATCCTACTTGTCCTCAAGTAGCTTTTAGAAGTTTACAAAAATGTATCCCTAAGGATATTTTCCGTTAAGCATTTATTTGATCTATTACAAGTACACAACCAAACACCTCACGAAATAGGAAGATGAAAACACTCAAATCACTCAACTAATCTATGTGGTAACATGTAACTAATTCTCTCAATTTCTCGGTCGTGACGAGTATTCTATCATAAGCTTGGCAAGGATACATATCTCCACCACTAGAGCTAAGGAGTAACAAGTTTATAAAGGTAAATATGGGTTTGTATGATAAAGCTTAGGGTTGATCATTCTACAATCTTTCACCAAAAGTACCACACCAACAAGGCAGCTAAAGCACACATACATGGCCGTAACGACATAATAGACATGTGTTTTCGATCACATTCTCATTCGAGTTTAACCAACGGTTAGGATGAAGAATGATATAGGGTAGGGATCTTCTAACTTTCACCAATAGTAATAAACCAACAAGGCAGCTGAGACATGCATACATGGTCGTAACGACGGAATAGATATGCACGCTCGTACAAATCCTCATTCGCGTAAAACCCATGGTTAATGATTAGGAAAGGGAAATAAACCGTTGTTAAATAAAAATTACGAAACAAATAGATTAAGTCTAAGATACAAGTTGATAGACACTTTTTCCCGACTGTTACCATGATAAAGACACAACTATTTACAAACATCTTGATCGTAGATAAAAAACAACAACCTAAGTTGGCTTTCCCGTAACGGTCAACTTCCCAATTATCCCATACTTTACATACTTTACAAGGTAAGTGGCGATATCTTCCACTTTATACAATACTCTACATCGTTGATTTTAAGACGTATCAACGAATAATCGATCCTTCGTATAATTCCTTCTGTAGTTGCGAAACGATTATCTTCAAACTTTCCTTCTCTTTTTTGTTGCGATTTTTCTAATTTTTTTGATTATTTTTTTTATTTATTATTTTTTTGCTAACACTATACTACGAAACTCGGTGTAATTTCACCATCTTCACAATCATAATAACTCCGGATAATTCCTTCGATAATTCTTCATTCTTCGGACGTACCATTAATTGTGATGGTAGTAAAAATACATGAGTTTTGACTATTTTATACATTCCCATTTGTGATGTGCAAATTTCTTCCAACCGTACCAAAATTGACACAAGACTCGAGAAATACATACTTTACACATTAAGCAACTAGCAACTGTAAAACAAACTTAATCTAACAGGGTAGGCTAAGGTGTAACGAAATAAACAAGTTGGTGTAATTCCTAAAGGATTGGCTCTACGGGTTGTTCTAGGGGTATCTTACTCTTAAAGTGAGAGTAAACAAAGGGTTTATATGGGGGTTAACTAACCAGTGTAGTTAGTTAATAAACAACATGAATAGGCTTTTTGGGTGTAATCCTAAAATTTACCAATTTAAACAAGTTACTCCATCTAAATCCATAATACTCATCACTGTGATCTCGAATAGATATACCAAGCCAAGTTCTAAAGTCTACTACATCACCGACACACTCATATTTTGTAGAATTTAAGTAAACATTTGGAAACGGATAGGTTAAATCCTCACAATATCTAATAAGGGTTATTGTATGCGGGTTATGTATCATGTAATTTCACAAAAGTATGCTTGAATTTTTTTTAAAAATTTAAGCATAATTTAAGTATTTTAGTGTGAAAATTAGGATAAGTATACATTCTAATTCTCATCCCCCCACTTGAATTATACAACGTCCTCGTTGTATAGATAAAACATTAAATACGGGAATTAAAAAGAATTAGAATGAGAAACTCCCCTGATATTTGCTCGGTAGATTCTCCATGTTAAGTTTATTGAGCAAGAATTTGTGTTGAACAATCGCCTTAAAGTTTCAAGGCTCCAACACTTCCAGACTTGTAAATACTTCAATCAACTCGTCGATTTCTTTTCTTTCATTGAGGTCCTATGCAAATAATAGGAAAAACATGCATTCCTATTTTTGGTACCTACGGTTAATTTAAACTAAACAAACTAAATACGAGTCAGTCTGGTGAATACGTCGTATCATGTGCATGAATACACCGTATTTCCAGAACTGACAATAATGTTTTTAAAGTGCATAAAAAGTAAAGACTGATAACGTCCAGACAATCAATACGCCGTATGGTATGGAGCGAATACGCCGTATTGATGTCTGGGAAGACAAACTCGATAAAAATAAATAACATTCCGGGTTATCTCCCAGGAAGCACTTTTGTTTACAGCGAAGTCTTTAAGTTAGACTTTTCTTCAGAGTCTTACTTGGTGCGCGTCACCTTCCATCCGTTGTCCTTCTTCTGAAAAATTTCTTGGTAAATTATGGACATCCTATCTTTGTTTCTTTCCCAAGCATCATATTCACATCTTCTTATAGCAATATATTCTTTGTTAGGTCCAAGTGAATTTATGATTGTAAGATCCTTGTATTCGTCTTCTTTTACGACAACATATTCTTCTTCATCATTGAACGAATATTTGATCATCTTGTATCTTTTTATTTGGCAAACCTGCACCTCGCGAGTTTCGATACCACATAACTCATGTCCCTTGCATCAGAGTTTTGTTTTTTAAATTCCCCTTCACATAATTTGATAGTTATATTCTCAAGGCTCTTCTATCTTTTCCAACAATCATTGCTTGATTCATCATCACTGATCAAGCCTTCCATGATAGCTTTATTCCTTAAAGCTTCATCTTTTAGTTCACTATCTTTTAGAGCCTTATACCATTCAAGGTCTTGGTAATGGAGCGAGTTTCCAATATGGTAAGCTCAGGGCAAATTTCCTCCATTATAATAACCATCCTCTCTACAACTACAGGTTGGCCATTCCGAACATCTAATTTTAAAGTTGAAAGGCTTGCAAGTATGTTTGACTGGTTTTGGTTCCTTCCATATTCCATTATCAAGCCATGGTTTGTCATATACCCATGGTATATTCTCGTTCCATTCATAGATACAGTCGTTTTTGTAATCTTCATAGGTTTTAAACCCCATAATATCCTTTGTAAGTAAGTCCATATCTACTTTTAGAAGGTAATTAAATTTATTGAATGCCAAACAGAGAGGTGTCTCATAGTTAAAAACATCAGTTTCTATCTTAAAATTTTTAGCGGTTTCTTCCTTATCAGTATTCTTCAAGAACAGAATATTCATCATTAGATATCTCAATTTCATCACCACCCATTTTCCATTAACCCCACAAAGCTCCTTTGGTGAATATATCCATTGTTTTATAGTTTACGAACTTTATAGCCAACCAGCCTTTGAATTTTGGATTGGCTGGGTCCCATTTTATTATGGGAGTGTTATTTCCCTTGATGCAAGAAGGGGGGGTAGTATTTTCCAAAAAACTTTGCAGTTAAGTCCACCCAACAAGTGATTGATTCTTCGGTTTTATCAAGCCATCTCCGTGCACCTCCAGTCAATGAGATTAGAAAACCAACAATTCTCAGTTTGTTATGATCTACATCGGGTAACTTGATTGGGTCAATAATCTTTAGGTAGTATTCAATATGCTCAACTGCATCTTTCCCCTTTCTTCCACTAAAAGCATTGTTGTACAAATCATCCAAGAAATTTCCTTTCAATTCATAAGCGTTCTTACGTTTATACCGTTACTGGTGATAGAAAGATTCGATTCATTTTGAGCATTCACTATGTATTCTTCTGAAATTAGTTCAGCCATGACTTCTTATGGTATCTTCTTCAGTCTACTAGCTCTGATAAGTACCTTCTGTAACAAGGGTAAAAATATCAGAAGGATTTGCTCTGAAGAAAGATAGAAAACATTTAAGCACGAAAATCAAATATGAAAACTTAGGTTCTGATTTTGTTTCAGATGATCGATACGCCGTATTCAATTGAAGTGAATACGCCGTATTAATCTTTTGAGAAAATACGCTGTATTGGACAGAAAGTTGGATACGCCGTATCCAATGAAAGTGGATACGCCGTATCGAGTTATCGACCGAAACAGTGTATTAGGAAAACAATTAAATTAAACACACAAATATACAAGCAAACAATTAAAGACAAATATACAAATTATACATAATATACAAGAATATGCACTAATCTAATTTATACTACTCCTAAGGGTTAGATCTAATCTAATGCTAAAAACCAAAATATCAAATAAAAATCAAGATTAATTTTCACTCCCTGACAGCGGCGCCAAAAACTTGATGTGTCATTGTGTGGTGTTTATTTATGAAAGTTTAAGTTTTAAATTTATATTTTGCCGACTTAACCAAAAACAACACTTTAACGGGCAGTGTACCCGGTCGGTGGTAGATTCGTGGTAAGTAGGGTGTCGAACACTTGAAGCGAGGTTAAATCTCTCAATTTATTAATATTTTGGTTTACTAATCTAAGTTAATTATAATCTAAGTCAAACCATGCTAATCCTATGTTAGTTCTAATTCTAATTCTAACAGGTAAAAGGGGGTTTTTTAGCCCGAGAGACTGGCACGAGTTTGGTGGTGACTACAATCAATTCAAGACACTTTAACCCATGACAAATTAACAGAAGATAAAAGAGCGGTCAAGCCTTATGATAGAATACTGTATTAGCCATCATTAATCCGATTAGAGGTTGGTTTGTTTATTCAGTGCAATGATTACTTATCTCGAGGTGGTATATCATTCTTAGACTTAGGCGGGACTTCATCCTAAGACCTAGACACATTAATTCTGTCACAATTAAAGCATCCACATAAAGCATCCTTATTTGCTGATTATAATCTATCTTAGGAATTAAAGCAATGGTGATCTTGTTAAACCCTAGCTCATAGAGACTTTACCCACTTATTGCTTAACGGCGATTTATATACTAGTAGTCCACTTATCCATATACTATCCAAAGGAATCAGAACGTTATTTGTTGAATTATCTAGGAACACCTGCTAGTCAACTTGTTCACTAAACCAAAGGCACTATCCGATATCTAGTTAAGCCAGATTCGTATCCTAGCACGGATTTAGCAGGACAATATTTGTGATCCTATTATTCTAGATGTATAAATCTCTATATGGAGAGCTATCCCAGCATCTAGATTACTTGGTCCGTATCACTAGATCCAGTTAAATGATAGATCGCATATTAAAGCACATAAATAAGTATAAACTGATAAACATAAACAAGCATACAACGATAAATTAAGCAATCGAGATATAAACAAAACAAAACATTTAGATCTTCATAATAATGGCTAATACCCGAAGGTATTAGCCTTCAAACATCATAAATACAAGAGTAATGGCTTAGCCAAGGTAAACTAACCGAGTTAACGAATGATACCAAAAACTGAACGATTACAAGAGTATAAGAAATTACACGTTGTCTCCTATGGATTGGAATACGTTGCGAGACATCTTCTGCTCTTTTTATCCTCTGAAAATCGACTTTTATGGTTTAGGTATCGAGAATATAATTTAGCACACTTAAAATTCGTTTTTGAGTTTTCTATCTATAGGGTCTGAAGTCGAAGCGATACGGCGTATCGAATGGGTTCGATACGGCGTATCAGGGGTTTCTTGGAGTAGGGACCACGTTTGATATCTTCTAGAATATTCACCTTCTATATCTTTAATACGGCGTATTGGTCTTCTCTGGATACGGCGTATTGATCATGTTTCTTTCCTGGTCTTTGGTGAGTGCAGGCACAGATACGCCGTATCTTTCTTAATGGATACGGTGTATTGGTTGTCAGAATAGTAATCTTCAAAATAACTTCGTTTAAGCTCCAGAATGCGTGCCTTTTAGTCAAGTTTCACCAAGTACTCCGTAATCACTGTAATTCTCAAATATGAACGATTAAGTAACAATTCTTTGCAATAATTATAAAAAATAGGTTAATTACATGGGATAAATGATGCTATAAAACAGACGTTATTTGATGTCATCAAATATCCCCCCACTTGAATCCTACTTGTCCTCAAGTAGCCTTTAGAAGTTTATAAAAATGTATCCTTAAGGATTTTTCCGTTTAAGCATTTATTTGATCTATTACAAGTACACAACCAAACACATCACGAAATAGGAAGATGAAAACACTCAAATCACTCAACTAATCTTTGTGGTAACATGTAACTAATTCGCTCAATTGCTCGGTTGTGATGAGTATTCTATCATAGGCTTGGCAAAAATACACATCTCCACCACTAGAGCTAAGGAGTAACAAGTTTATAAAGGTAAAATTGGTTTTTGTTATAAGGCTTAGGGTTGATTACTCTAACTAATATTTATCAATACCAATAATCCAGGAGGGCGACAAATACCACACATACACACTCGTAATGATGGGATAGATACATATGACTGCTAACTCCCACCTCGAATAAGCTAAAGAGTAGGACTAGTAGAGTAATATAGGTTATGGATTTTCTAACTTTCACCAATAGTAATAAACCAACAAGGCAACTGAGACATGCATACATGGCCGTAACGATGGCATAGACATGCATGCTTAATCACATCATCATTCGCGTAAAACCCATGGTTAATGATTAGGAAAGGGAATTAAATTGTTGTTAAATAAAAATTACAAAACAAATAGACTAGGTCCAAGATATAAGTTGCTAGACACTTTTTCCTGACCGTTACCATGATAAAGACATAATTATTTACACACGTCTTGATCATAGATCAAAAACAACAACCTGAGTTGGCATTCCCGTAACGATCAACTTCCCAATCATCCCATACTTTACAAACTTGTACAAGACAAATGGCGATATCTACCACTTTATAGAATACTCTACATCGTTGACTTATAAGACGTATCAACGAATAATCGATCCTTCATATAATTCCTTCGGTCTAAGCTTTTGCGAAACGATTATATTCAAACTTTTCTCCTCTTTTTTTGTTGCGATTTTCTAATTTTTTCGATTTTTTAATTATTATTTTATTATTTTTTAACACTACACTATACTACGAAACTCGGTGTAATTTCACCATCTTCACGATCATTATAATTCCGGATAATTCATTCGATAATTCTTCATTCTTCGGACGTACCAATAATTGTGTTGGTAGTAAAAATACATGAGTTTTGACTACTCTATACATTCTCATTTGTAATGTGCAAATTTTTCCCCAATTGTACCAAAGATAGAAAATTGACACAAGACTCAAGAAATACATACTTTACACTTTAAGCAACTAGTAACTGATAAATGAACTTAAATTAACAGGGTAGGCTAAGGTGTAAAGGTGTAACGAAACAAATAGTTGGTGTAATTCCTAAAGGATTGGCTCTATTGGTTTTGTTAGGGGTATCTTACTCTTAAGATGAGAGTAAATAAAGGGTTTATACGGGGGTTAACTAACCAGTGTAGTTAGTTAATAAACAACATGTATAGGCTTTTTGGGTGTAATTGTTAGCCCTAAAATATGGTGACTAATCCGGAATTACATTTATCATTTATAGTCGTGTCGGGTTAGTTTAGCTAGTTTTAGCTTATAATTGAAATCTATTTATTAAACCTTTATACCAGATATTAATGGAGTTTTTAACAAGCTTATAAACATTATAATTTTCATAACCTAATAAGCCAAATTCTAAGATCTACTCTTATACTATCTAATTTTTTTGTTTTTGAGATTTTTAAAGGCAAACAATGAAAAACTAAACTCTAATCTAGACTAGCTAAAAACAGATAGTAAAACATGATTAATAAGCAACATGAATCACAAATAAGCAACTAGATAAGCAGTCTAAACTATTAATAAGCAAATAGGCAGTTTTAGCTACAAATTAAATGACAAAGGGAACTTAAAAGAAAACTTACAATTTGCTTTAGCTAAACAGAAGCATGGGCTCAAATGAGTTATCAAACAGCTTATGGTTATCTAAGATAAGCCAGTAAAGTCCTTGGGATTCCTTCCATGATTGAATCCCCTTCCAAAGCTTTTAGGTCCAAAATTGTTAAGGTTTTAAACTGTTTTTAAGTCTTAAGTAGATTAAGGTCTGTTTTAGCTTAATTACTAGCTTATAGACTAGTGAGAGCTTGTATTAGCTTATTAGATCAATAGCTTAACAAAGAAGAAATAAGAGCTTATGAGTGAAATTCAAAAGAGCTTAAGACAAAGTATTTAAGGGTAAGATTTTCATTAAAATAAAACTTGATTTCATGATTTAAAAGAAAATTACAGCTGAATTTTTAAAAGGAAATTACAATAAGCTAAATTTAAGCTCTTATCTACTAAGCTACCCTAAATACTATCTAAAAAAACTCTCCCTGTGTGAGTGATGGTTAGGCTATTTATAGCCTATTGATGAATATTCTAAGCCTGCCTTCTTGCTCACGCTTCTTCTAATCTTGCCCGTCCATTTTTTTCAATCATTGGATCATGATTTCATCCGTTGGAATCAAGTGTGACACTCAAGGATTGTACCAAGCTGTCATTTGGATGTGACAGCTTGTGCTACTTATCTGAGTGGATCAAGAGTAAATCCCCATTCCTTTGTGCTTTCTCAACCTCCATGTGTGATTCTTGCCTTGTGAGTTACTAAGAGCTTTTGATATGACTAATCTAACCTTGCCATCTTGTAAACGAGCTTTTGAATTAACATCCGTACCCTTCAATTTGGAAACGCCCTTTGATTTGACAGCGGGGTAAATGAGGTAGGGGATGATGAACAGTAACATCCCTTTGGCGCTCTTTTATAACTGAAACGGGTAAACTCAATTTAAACTTTGGGCTTTTGGCAATTTTAGTCCTTGTGGTTAGTTTATAAAAGAGTAAGGTAAAAAGGACTTTCAGAAATGGCAACAATGGCCCTTGGAGTTTTTATAAAAGAGAAATGGGTTTAGGGTTTTGGGCTTTTGGATCCGGGTGTGGCCCATTTAGGCTTAGGGACCATTTGTGTAATTTTTGAAACTTGAAGGACTAAAGTGGAATATTTTGGGTTTTGTCTTTTGTGGTTGACTTCTGTTGACCAAGATTGAATGGAGCTGACTGATGATTTGATGTTTTCTGCTTTACTTCGGCTTTTGTTCACTCTTCCGTTCTTGTGTCCGTGCTTGCCCGTTTTTGACGGTTTTCTTGTGATTTTTGATATATCCGTACCTGCACACACAAAACACAAAAACAAGCATATTTTTGCCATTTTTAGTCTGTTTTGGGTTTAATTGGGCCATTTTAGGTATTAACAGATATGTGTATTTTACACTTATCAGTTACGTTTGAATCTGGCAGTTTACTTGGAAGTTAACCCGCGTAAATCTAAAAAACCGTTCATCGACGCTGTTCCGACTTCGGTTTTTGATTTTGTTTAGTCATTATAGGAGTTTATTTTTTCCATTCTAAGTGTTTCGTAGTTTACGATCACTTTCGATATTTATTTTTACGCTTTAATGTTTAATTTGCGTTTTTCGCGTTTTTGACCTAACGGAACCCTGGAAACCCAAAATCTTTTCGTGTAAAATTTAGTTATTGTTCATCTCGTATTCGTAAGTAAAAAATTTCGTTCATATCCCCCCTTATTAATTTCAGACGCCTAAACCAAACCAAATCAACCATAAGTCTTGAAATTAAATCAAAGGCATCTTTTCTTGTTTTATTATGCATGTGTGCGTTGTATAGAGGTGGTTAGTGACTTCTCTTAGAGTCATTACCATGCACAAGAAGCATGCAAGATTGTGCTTGTGATCTCATTCACTTTGGACTCACCAAAATTAAACATTAAGAATAGCTAATGAACATGGTCCCAAAAATTAATCCCTTTGTCTTTTGGTTGTTTTGGCGGGAGTAAGAGCACATGACAGACAATCACTCTATCCTGTGTGAGGTTTTTTTGTTATTCTAGCACGTCACTTGAAACTACAAACCATGAAACCCTAGACCATCCTTTGTCCTATAAATACCTCACTATAACACAAATTAGGTCATTTATCATTTCCATAGCCTCACCAAAAAATTTTCATCTTTCTTTTCTTTCTCTCCAGCTCACGACAAACAAACACCCATTTAGGGTTTCTATATCTTTGATTTCTAGCAAGATACAAGTGTACCAAGTTCATTTCTAAGGTTACCTAAGGTGGTTACAATATTAGTTGGTTGATTTTCAAGGGTGTTTTCTCAAGATCTAAAAGTTAGGGTTTCTAATTTTATTAGTGGGTTTTCAAGATCTAGTGATTTTGGTTATAGATATTGTGTTATTGCTTCTTGTTCTTCAATTCTTGTAAGCATTATTGATCTTTTTTTGATTACTTTCCTTTTCATTTCTTAGAATTTTGTTCATGCTTAAGAATCCATGTGTTTTTTGTGGACTTTTTATAAAAAGAAATGAATTAATATCTTGTTATCTTTTATAAAAATGGAAGTAATATATTTATGACTTTGCGATTTTGGTGAGGTGAGTTGAAAAGTGAGTTGCAACAGTAGAAATAAAGGGATTATGTTAGTTTTAGGTGTGGTTTGGTTGTGGATTAGTTGTGAATGGAGAATAGGCTAGACTAGGCACTATTGTGAAGTTTGGCGTGATTTTTGAAAGTGTTTGTGAAAAACATAGTTGCTGATCCGAAATTGTTTTGAGGTTTTGGGCGACTTAGAAATGTTTTCAATAGGCGTAAAAGTTGTTTTTGGAGAGCTCGTTTCGAATAGATTGTTTTTCATATATTGTACACTAAAATTGGACTTAAAACGGAAAAGTTATAGCCAAATGAAACTTAAAACATTTTTCGGCAAAACCATTTTGACGTAGTGCTGTTTAGAAAAATAAAATGAGGTTTTTGGACACTTTTGGACATTTTTGGACTTCAAATGTTGATGAATCATATAAAAAACATTAGGTTATTGATTAGAAACATTTGGAAATGTCATAAAAAATATTAAATGATGTCGGGATGATAATGAGGTAGATTCCAAAATAATAGTAACTTTTGTTATGTTTTAGCGTAATACGTACATAGAAGTTAAGCGATTAGTTAGTTAGTGCGTATTGAAAATATGGAAATTAACAAATATGAGGGACGGTCTTAAACGTCTTGAAACTAAAATAACCTTTCCTAAAAAAAGGTAAAAACTTTCTATAAATGGTAACTTTTGGAAAAAAATGCGGGATTTAATGAAGAACGTTATAATTTCACTAAGTCATTTTGATAAATAAAACCAAAACACAAACACACATAGATGTCTTTGAGATTTCTTCCATAATTCTAGCTCTTATGTTGGCAATATTTCCCCTAGTCCTAGATAATTATTCCACTTTCGAAACTTTCATTTTTGTATAAACTTCTCCTGGACCAATGCTATATCTAGTAACACTGACCTTTTCAATTAAAATTGGGGGTGGTTTGACGCATGGCATTCCCAGCAATCTGCACTTCCTTTCCTTGTATTCTTCGTCATCCGAATCAATAAATCCGTCATATAATGTTGGTTCAAGGTAATGAATATATCCTTCTAAATTGTCGTCATCTACATCCATTCCCTTGAACCATTCATCATGTAACGTGTTTATTATGGTTCCTAGAATTTCGTTTTCCTTACTTTTCCCGCATCCATCAGGATCTTCAAAGTCTTTGCTGTCATCATATTCGTTCCCGAATCTTTTTCTCCAATGATCTCTAAGAATTTTGTCCCTAGCTGTCTCACTAACCCCCCCAAACCTATTTCCTAACCAATCGTTCAAACTTAAATTCTCCCATTCAACCTCTATTCGTTTGCCATCGTTTTTGCTTTCCCAATAACATTTTATTTCATTATGACATAAGCTACCCCCGTCATATTTTTCCTTAAAGGGGCCGCAGGATGCCCATATTTCATGTACTCCTTCTTTCTTGCGAGAAATAGGGGTACACCAATGTAATTTTTTCTTAGTAGAGGTTAAGTTTGACCTAAGTTCCCCATTTGTTTCTTGGGCGATCAAGCTACACTTGTAAACAATTTCCTCATACTATTCTTGAACCTCTATAGCATAAGTGAACACATCAAGGTCAATAGATAAAAGATGGTTAATTTCGCATGAGTTACTATTATATGTGAATATTTCTAAACGTACCCTTAGAGGTCGTTCTTTGTATCTTGTGTGATGTATATTATGACGTCACGCCCCTGGACACGTGTTTCCATTTAGGCCCCGTTTGGGGGTGTGATAGATTGGTATTCACAGCCAAGGTTATAGAGAATCAGGTAGAATATTAGGTCTGGTCTATAACCAGTATGTGATCCTACGTGTTTCTACTTGATTACGTATATAATTACTATCGATAAGTTTACGGGTATTAATTATAATACTTTTCCATAATTATATTACGTATAATTTTGCCATGACTATACTTTACATCTATATTTTTCCTGCATTGCTCACATTGGCATAGTTTCATATAAAGGGGATTTATATAAACTCTTGCCTATGCAGGTTATGGCAGCTCCGGTTATTTCTATTTCTTTGAACGTATCAGTCAAGAGTGTGGGATCCTCTTTTTCGCGAGTTATCCTTATCTGTTTTATTTCTGTTCAGGCCCCGGTTACACCGGAGGTGGGGGCGGCTACAGTTGCCTCACCTGCCGGGGTGCTCGAGCTTGATACTCATTCATCGTCAGAGGCTGATCTATCAGAGAGTTCACCACCTCCCATATCTGTAGCACCTATGGTTTCACCTTTTCTGTGTTCAGATGATTCAGAGTCAGATACTAAGATGCCCGAGAGGTATGTATCACCTACACCTCATGATGCGATGCTTACTAGGTGGAGGAGCAGAGTTGCATCATGATCATCATCACCTACTACTTCTACTTCAGAGATCCCTACTGTTCCTATTCTACTCGCACCATCTGCTGTTGTCGCACCATCTACTGATATCATCTCACCCGTTGATGCACCACCCGGGATTCGTCGACGACGAGCTTATTGATAGAAATAATGTCTAAAAACGTTATTAATATTTTTCAATCTCTCTACGTTTTGATAATCACAAAATGTAAAAACGATTAATGAAAAATTGTTTGTAAACAAATAATTAGTAGTAAATTTTCATTTTGAAAATTTAATCACTTAAAGGTATGAATAAATACAAGCTTAATGCATTTTATGATCAAAGGAATTTTTATTCAACCTCACATTTTTATAAAAATGTCACAAACATTTTTATAACTTTTACAAAACATTTTTTGATTTAAAAGAAATGTTTTATTCAAAATAAATATTTTGAATTCAAATTTTATACCCAAAAACGACTAGAAATGTTCCAGAAAACACCTCCCCCAGAAAAGACAAAAAAGGGAGCATCTGGGCTGGGCGGCCCCCTTAATTATAAAGGGCGGCCCCCTTAACTATTAAGGGGACCAGCCCCTATTTAAGGGGACCGCACACACAAAAATCCAGCTCAGCTGGCCTATAAATACTATGCTATTCCTCACTGTTTTTCTCACCTTCTGCACACACTTTGTTTCTGTTCTAAATCAGTTTATACACTCCTTTCTTTCCTTTGATCATTTAATTATAAAGCTTTGTTTCCAAGTGATCCAAGCTTAATTCCTCAAGTGCAAGAAAAGAATACTTCTTATCATCAAATCAAGAAGTGTTATAATATAGTTGGTATAGTTGTGTAGTTGTGTTATATTTTGTAAATCATTTGTGTATATTGTGAAGGTGTGTATCGTAGTTGTGTATAATAAGTAGATTGTTGTAATCATTGTAAGTATAATTAGATCGGGGTGATCTTAGTAAGTAGTGATAGATTAGTGTGATCGTAGTAGTGTTTTGGAGAAGTGAAGTTGTGAAACATAGTGAAGTTGTGAAGTAGAGAGAAGTTATGAAGTAAAGCCAAGTTGTGAATTGTCGTGAAGTGGTGTGTTTAGTTGTGATAGATTGGTTCTAGCTAGGATTAGAACTCGACATTTTGCTTAGTGTCGGAAATTGGTGTAAGCTAAGTTGTGTACGGTTTTCTCCGCCTAAAGGGAGTTTGTTGACATAGTGAAGATAACTCTCGAGTTTGGTGCTCGGGGAGTGGAGTAGGGCGAAGAGGTGCTTCGTTACTGAACCACTATAAATCCTTGTGTTGTGGTTTGATCTTTCTAACTCTTATCTCTTGTCTTTCATATTTACTTGTCATTTACTTACATATTTTTATTGTTCATATTGTACACATATTGAGATCACACAAAGTCGAATCTAAATTTTTATAAACAAAACATTAATTTAAAAAGCGGTAAACTATTCAAGCCCCCTTATAGTTTTCCATAATTGGTATCAGGAGCCACGTCAAACAAGATTTTTAAAATAAACTATATTTTAAAACTTGAATCGATCTATGGAATCGGAAAAATATTTAGAAGGGCAATCTATGCAAAGACCACCACTATTTGAAAGTGATGGATTTATTTATTGGAAAAATAGATTCAAAACTTATGTGAAATCAAAAGATCTAGATCTTTGGCATGTTATTACCTATGGTGATTTTCCTCCTATTCAATATAATCCCGAAACTAAAAAGGATGAAACTGTATCTTTTGATAAACAAAACGATGATCTTAAAAAGAAACTTGCTAAAAATAATGAAGCTAAAATGGTGATTTATAATGCTTTACCACGTAAAGAATACGAAAGAATTTTCATGTGTAAAACCGCAAAAGAAATTTGGGATACTTTATTAATCACTCACCAAGGTAATAGTCAAGTCAAAGATAATAAAATAGATCTTCTTGTTCAACAATATGAACAATTTACGATTCCGGAAGAGGAATCGATAGATAATGCTTTTGCTAGATTTAACACTATTATTACTAGTCTAAAAGCACTTGATGAAGGTTTTTCTAGCAAGAATTATGTTAGGAAATTTCTTAGGACACTTCATCCTAAATGGCGCGCAAAGGTTACGGCTATTGAAGAACTAAAGGATTTAACATCTCTATCGCTTGATGAACTTATTGGAAACTTGAAAGTTTATGAAGTAATAATTAAGAATGATTCTGAAGTGGTCAAAGGCAAAAGAGAACAAAATAGATCTCTTGCCTTGAAATCCAAAAAGGAATCAAGTGATGAAGATAGTTTGACTTCCGATAGTGAAGACGAAGAATACGCCATGGCCGTGAGAGACTTCAAGAAATTTTTCAAAAGACGAGGAAGATTCGTAAGACAACCACATGATGAAAGAAAGGTATCTCAAAGAAATAAAGACGACAAAAATGGCAAAGGCGAAAGAAAATGTTTTAAATGTGGGGATTCAAATCACCTCATCGGAGAGTGTCCAAAACTATCAAGAAGCTACAATCAAAGAGCCTTTGTTGGAGGATCATGGAGTGATAGCGACGAAGATGAAGAAGAAAAGACTAAGACGAAAAATGTCTTATGGCTAAAGCTTCTAATGAGGTACTTTTCAAAACCGAATTATTTAGTGATGACTAATCATCATTAGATGAAAAAGACTTAGATAATGAATATAATCGACTGTGTAAAATAGGTCTAAAAGTCATGGCTAAAAATAAATCACTAAAACAAATTAAAAATAGATTAGAAAATGAAGTACTAGAACTAAAAAATAAACTATCTAAAATAGAAAAAGGTAAAGAGGTCAATGAAGAATGTAAAACATGTCAAGACCTTAGATTTGAAAATGAAAAACTTAAGGAAGAAATTTCTAAGCTTAATCAATTTAATAATAGTAGTAAATCGCTTAAGAAAATGTTAAATCTTCAAAAACCTTCCGGTGATAAATCCGGCCTAGGATTTAATTTTACCAAAGGATCAACTAGTGAGTCTAAACAAGTGAATTTTGTTAAATCACAAGAGGTTGAGTCTAAAGAAAAAGTAGTAGAATTAAACTCAAGCCCAAGACCAAAATTTATGCTTATAAACAATACTAAAATACCCATTGCAAGCGAAGACGAAGTAAAACGTTTTTATAAACCTTCTTTAAAACCCGGAGTTGGCTTTACTAAGCCTAAAACAAGATCTAAGACTCCTCCTCCAAAAAGAACTAATAACTCTCACCCTCGGTCTAAAACACCACAACCTAGGAGAGATCAAGTTAGACAAAATTACCCTAATAATAATCATTCAATGTGGAATTATTCATAACAACCAAACTTCTCTCCGTGGGGAATATGTCTACCTTGTATGTATCCGAATCAAATGCAACATATTCAAAATATGTTCGGGACTAACAATTTTGGACCCATGAGACATTGGGGACCAAGTGGTTGAGTCGTTACAATATTCAAGTAGAGTTGTTCATTAACATTTCATGGAATCCGACGAGCGAATACATTCTTAATATTTTATGACGGGTTTTCCAAAAGATTTCTCCTTCAAAGCTTACTTACTTGAAGATGTTGAAGAAAACACATTGTAGGCAAAGGTATGTCTTCTTTCCAAACTTCATAGAATTTAGATTATGCGTTAAATGTTAAATGACTATATATTATTATGCTACATGTGGTATATGCTAAACAAATAAGTTATAGTTAGTAGAACATAATTTAAGCTTATGGAAATGGTGTAGTCACTAGAAATGCCATTTGTTGGCTTTCTAGAATTAAGAGATTTTATTCATTATGAACTTGTCTCTCACGTAGTTGAATTAGAATTCTCTACATACCTCTATAAAATAGAAATCTTCTATGTCTACTAGTAGCGAACTCACGTAGATGAAGAAAAGTGAGTTAGTGGGTAATTATTAACATAGAAGTATGATTAGTTTTTCATTTTACGCCGGAAAGGCATGACATCAAAATGACTATGAATGAAACAAACTCCTTTCGACTACGACGTCAGCATCGTGTACACGTCTACAATAAACTACGTCTATCGAAATCTTCTCATCAAACTTTAAGTCCATTCTATTATTCTATCATTTATCATTTTTAAAATATTACAAAACGTGACAATTAATTATTTCATTCGAAGTAATTAATTTATTCAATTGATAAAAAGTTGATTGGAAATGTAACTAAATCCTCTCTTGGCTTGACAACTTGATTATTTCGTCCGAAGTAATCAAAGTATTTTTAATTAACGAAAGGTTAATTAAAATGTCAATTAAATTTCGGCAATCATTTCTAAATCATTTCTAAATAATCTCTCGATCCAAAAATCTTGACAACTTAATTATTTCATTGGAAATTATTTAAGTTTACTTAACTTAACGAAAAGTTAATTAAAAGTGTCAAGTATTTTTCTCTCGTCTTCAACTTCATTCCTTCGACAACTAGAGTATATAAAATAATATTACTAGTACCTCTCGACGTATTTTGATAATTGTATATTTACAAAACTAGTCAAAATCGAATTTTTTTTCTCTCAGATAGGCAGCCCCCTTAATTATTATGGGGACCGACCGTGTTAAAGTGGGCGGCCCCCTTAATTTTAAGAGGACCAGGCATTAAAATCGCCAAACAGACCCATTTTTGAGTTAATCACTAAACCAAACACACACTCTTGTTCTTCCCTCTCCCTCTTTCCTGCTGTGACGAAAACCAACACCCAAAACCATCAAAATTCAAAACTTCAAACACTCATTCGACCAAAATTCGCAAGGGGCAAACACCAATAACAAGATTAGCAACCTCCATTGTAAGATTTCCTACACTTTTCTTTTTCAATTTCATCTAATTTTACTCTCAATCAAAATTGGGTATTTTTCATAACTTTTATAATTTTTTTATTTTTTTATTAAGTCTAGGAAATCCATAACTATAATGATTCCCGTAGTCATAGGATTTCAAAATTGTCAATAGGATTAAGTCACTAATTCGTTTGGATTTCAAAAATTTATATATATTCCTTTTCGAAATTATTTTTTGGAAATTTTAAAACAAAAATTCTATACATTGTTGATTCATGCCAAAAACACGTTAAAATGAATATACATTGTCTTTCGA
Source organism: Tanacetum coccineum (assembly GCA_026074375.1). NCBI lineage: Eukaryota > Viridiplantae > Streptophyta > Magnoliopsida > Asterales > Asteraceae > Tanacetum > Tanacetum coccineum. The sequence goes on along the minus strand of BQNB010004587.1, from coordinate 77,232 downwards.
AACATACATTCCTAAAGACATATTTTTCGAATCAATGGATAAAGTTTTATAAAAATAAAGGGGTGTTTGGTTCGTTTCTTAGGATCGATTTTTAGAGTCGAAATGACCATCACTATATTTTTGTCACTTGTATAAACACATAACTAACTTGTATAAGTCATCAAGATATATAATTCATATATATTTTGATACATTTTGTAAAATGTATAAAATAAAGGGGCGTTTGGTTTAACGTTTTAAAACATAGTGTTGAGTCAAAACAAACACCATTTAACTCTCACCAAGTCAAAAAATGATGAACTAATATTTGTCAACAAAATATACAACTTAACGTATATCTTTCGACAATTTTAGTCAAGTCTTGTATTGATAAGGGAGTGTTTGGGTCATTTCCTAGATGTTGAAATATATAACTAATATATATTCTTCGACACCCTAGATTAAGTGAAAAATAAATTAAGGAACATATGGATTACTTCTTAGGTTTTTATTTTTAGAGTCGAAGTAATCCTTGTCCCACATTTGTTGTTTTTCAAAACTTTATTTGTTATTTTCTTGTTCTTTTAATAATTTATTTCGTTGTTGACTTGTTTAGGTGACAAACATGCCTCGAGCAACAGTTGGTGATACCTCTCTTACCCGTTCTTACATTCCCAAAGTATCCCAAACACCCGGTATCTCTCCTTCTATCGCACACTTCTACAAACCTATCGAAGATCGATGTATTCATGAGGGTAGAGTTGTTGATCAACTTTACTACACATCCGATCACATCGATCGTTGTTTTTCTAACATTCGTCTTAATTATCTCTATGAAATCAATGAGCCAATTGTCCCTCGTTTCATTCTAGACTTTTATAGTCAAGTCACTCTTCAAAAAGATGACTCCGGCGTCATTCTTATCTCCTTCATGATTCAAAACGAATTCATCACTCTTTCTCTCCAACAATTCGGTCAAATCCTCAGAATCCCATTCACTGGTCAAGCCGTATTCACAAACGAATAGGATCTTGGTGCTCTTGCATACTCCCAAGACACTGAAGGACCATATCATACCGACCTCCCTACTCCTGAAGAAATTCATCAATTTCTTCAATTTTAACGTATTGACTCTAACCGCAAAATCAAAAACAGAAACGTCATTCTTTCTCCAAATCAAGTTTTAACCAAAGAGCTTAGACAAGACTTGAAAATATGGAACGAACTCATTTATGAAAATGTGTTCGGACTAGGAGGACACCGAGACCATCTCCCAGCTTTCCTTGCTCATATATTATATTGTATTCTAGCCGAGCAACAATATAATCTTACCTATTTCTTTGTCAAAAGAATTGAAAGTGCACGAGCGACTCCTAAAGCCCATCTTCCTTATGGTATGTTCTTGACACGTCTTTTTCGACATGTCATGGAACTTGATAACGCCTAGATTTGGTATGTTTTGGGATGCGATATCTTGGTTTTATATGTGCTAATTGGTTAAATAATACTGCTTTTACCCCTGTTATTATCCAATATGAGTTTCTTGTGTTGCAGCTAGCTGATAAATATGAAGTGAAGAAAAGAAGCTATGAAGTGAGTGCTAATTCAATATTTGATTTGAAGACCCCTCTGGAATAGTAAAATATGCACTTTGGGTCATAAACATGTGGTATGAATTAGCCTGAGGGATAAAAATTTGATAGGAGGACGAAAGACGAAGAAAAGTGAAGATCGCACATTGCGACGAGCACTTTGCCGCCCGGCAGAAGGGATTGCCGCCCGACAGAGATCTCGATTGTATTGCCGCCCGGTAGGACCACGCTGTCAGTTACATTTTTGTAATTATGAGAGTATTAACGAACCATAATGCCTGGAAACCGATCATGTACTCATAATATCAACTGAGGGGACTTCCATTTATTTCTTAAGTCGGTTTGGAAGTAATATATATAGTAGTGGAGGTTTTGACCTAAAAACAACAACAAGAAACCCTTAACCCTCAATTAGGTTAAGTTTCCACCACCTAAATTCACCCCAAAAGCTGTAGAAATATCTCTGCAAATCCAGGAGAGTGTGAGGATGAATTTGAAGGAAGAACCACCACTCTTGGAGTTACGTTGATTACAGAAATTGGAGGCCTTTGGCGAGCTACGTCACCAAACTTGTAGGAATCTTTGTAGGTATTAATCTTTACAAACATTTCTGAGATGTGTCTAAATTTATCATTTGAATGTTAGATTTGTGAAATGAATTTATATATGGAGTAGTCTCATAATACTTATGTGTGGAATGAAATGATTTAGTGAAATGTTTGATTGTGTATGAATGATGATTTTTGTGAACATGTGGTTTATTTATGTCTTGTGTTCTTTTCTATGATTTGTGGTAGAATACCCGTGGAATCATAAGTCAAAAGGGATTCCGTGGCATAGGCTATTCTCTATTAGTAGTGACAAACTAAAAAGGAGTTTTGGTAATTGACATCTACCATCTTCACATAATCAAAAAGATGAACAAAAAGGCTTGAACTCAAGTATAGGGCGAAAGGACTTGTTGAATCACTTAGGAGCATCAGTTATCTAGCAAACACACTTAATTGGCTTGGGGTTAAAGATGTTTAAAGGTCAAAAGGGTTCGTCATTAGTTTCATGCATAAATATGATTTGGTGAAGTACACCACGGGGTCAAGTCATATAAAAATGGGTTTTGTAAATCATTAACACTTGTTTAACCAACATAATCAAACATGGATATCAATGACATGGATTTCTCGCATAAGTATAATCTTAAAAATGGAACGAATTTGCTTAAATAATTACCTTGATTTTGTGACGGTAATGGCCGTGACAACCTTAGTGTCTTTCTTGCTACCTAGTCTTGGTTTAGACCAAGTCCTGTGGAACGAACTTGACTTACCCGAATTTACTACGATTGAACGAGTATACTTGCTCATATGTTTCGTTGGTAATTTCATTAGTCTCGATTATAAATGTAAAACTTGCACCTGACTAACGTCACAAGTTTTTGGCGCCGTTGCCGAGGACTTGTATTTTATTCTTTTTTTAATCATTACAAAAGGTAGCAGAAATGTTTAGTTAAAAATTAGATGGTAAATAAGTAGCCATAAATAAAAAAATTTCTTTCAGTAGGTTGCATGCCGGGCGGCACACTTGCCTGTCGGGGCGGCACACCACCTGATATATAAAAAAAAGAAGTAAAGTAAAAAAACGAGCACCCAGTCAGGCGGCTCACGCTGTTCTGTTTAAAAAAAAATTTGTTTTGTTCTACATGTTTACTTGGTTAATTTCATGTCTCTTTCTAAATGTTTATGAAGTAGTAATTGAATTTATGATTTCGTGTTTAGTTTACTAGTGCTTTAGTAAAATTAATTAATAAATAATAAAAAATATATATATATAAAAAATTTGAGCACCCTGTCGGGCGGCAGACGAGCTGTACCGGGCGGCAGATGTGTCGGATTTGGGTTTTTTTCCGGTGCGTTGTTATTCCCGGGTGACGAGTCTTGATCGGCACCGAATAGCTCGTCGGTGTTAACCGTTGCGTGAAAATCATCCGGTTCGTCTTCGGTTAAATCAACCGGTGCAACTTTGGGTGCGTCCCATTTTGCATGTTGTCGCAAAATCGCCCAAAGCTTTTTCGTGTTAAACGCTAATTTTTACTCACTTCTTGGTACATTCCCCGAGCCCGGCCCATCAAATCAACCTCACTCTCGCCACTTTTTTTCAACCGATGGCACCTTTTGTATATTGCATTGAAATTTTGGCAATGATGGTTCAAAGTCGTCCATTTGCTTGTCAACATATCCTTGGTACGTTTTTGGAAACTTTTCAGATTAAATTCGTGCATAACCCAAACCCAAAACGTGTCCTTCGCTTGTGACCGCCCGATATTACGATCCTAGGATACCGCAACGAAACACTAACGGAAAGTAACGCTGTCCTCATTCCGAGGACCAACATAAAGTAACTTCCACACCTGTCAGTTCGGCCTCTTTTTCCTTTTGATCCTTTTGCCACTCGGTGTAACTCAGGATTTTTTGGGTTGGGAGTCGTTTGTTGTGGAAATGAGTTTGAAGATTGGCTTTGTTGTTGTGGTGGGTTGTTGAAATATTTGGTAATTTTGTTGAAATGGCAATAAAATCTTCTTGTTGAGTTTAAGAAAAGCAAATTGCTCAGGAGCATCGAGTTTGGCTAGAAAAGCCGGGAATGCAGAATCGAGTAGATTTGGAACCCTTTGTGCATAGTAAGGAGGCTCCAAACTAACCTTGATTGGGAAAGTCGGCCATTTTTTTTGAAGAATGAAGATGAAGATTGGATGAAGATTGAATGTGTAGGTTGATGATGAATATTGAGGATGAAATGAGATATATATAGTGGGTAAAAATAGTTTGAAATTTTTTTTTATTCAACTAGCCGTTAGCCACTTTTTTTTAAAAAAATTTTTGTTTTTAAAAAAAAAACTAGCTGTTACCGACATTATATATATATATATTTTTTTTAAGTGAGCCTTAACGAGGCGTTGGGGTGGTAACTCCACCACCAACGCCGTCGAGGTTTTTTGCCGGACGGTACCATAACGCCGGCAACGGCCTTAACGCCACCACCCATGGCGTTATGGTACCTGGAGCTCTTATAATTATGCATTCTTGTTCTATTTTATTTGTTGCAAACATACATGATATAATTGATTTCATGCATATATTTACATGGGACTTGTTGCAAATTGACCACCAAAACATAACATTTTGTACAAATTTTTGCAAAAAATCAAATTTTTGGTCTTCTGAAAAAAACCAGATGGGTGACCCCCTTAATTCATAAGGGCGGTCCCCTTAAAGATAAGGGTGGCGGCCATTAATTAAGGGGACCGGCCATCTGGTTCACGGATTTTACTGTTTCTTTCTGCTTTTTGACCCTCTTTTACCTAGCCTCAGCTATCCTTACCCAGAATGCTTTAACAAATTTTGGAAGATCCTAAACTAATTCAAACTTATTCCATTTCCAAACCATTTTCTTCTAATAAAGTCCCTCCAAATGCATATCACCACTTCACCATCTTCTTCATCCTCTATCAACCACCATAAACCACCATGGCATCCACTAAAGCTTTCATTTCTAAAGCTTCCAAAAGACCAAAAATCAACACCATTCCACCAAAATAGATGTTTGTGGATTTAACTCAAGATGACACCAAAACCCCATCACCCAAGCATCAACTCTCATCACCTAGTGCTCCTAATGCACCCTCAAAAACACCATCAACCAAAGGCACTTCCTCTTCCTCCATTGACTACACACCCAAATCACCAACCTCATCCACATCACCATCAACAAATGGTTACTTGAACTCACCAACATCCCCTCCTCCAAGAGTTCCTCCACCTCCTCCAACTCAAGAAAATGTATCAATGGACATCACTCTCACCCTTTCACCAATTACCCCACTTGATGTCTAATTTGATACTCCATCACCCTCTCCACCTATCTTTGGTCATCCCATTCCTTGGAACCTTCTTGAGGCACATGGAGACTCATGTTTGTGTTGCATTCACAACCGTACTCTTATCTTTGGATTGAGAGATGAACTCCAATGCATGTTTTCTCACATTGAATACATGCTTTCACAACCTCCACCACCCAACTCACCACCACCACCATCACTTTCACCAAACTAAACATACACCATGTTTAGCCATTTTCAAAAAATTGTCAACCAAACCTTTTGCAAGCAAGTCCTATGGAATTCTAGGAATATTAGGACATTGGTAGTTGATCTTTTATGTATGTTGTACTAATATGCTTCAAGCATATTATCTCTATTTCATGTATGCATGATTGTGTTTTTATACACAATTCTTTATGTTAAATGAATGATCTTTGGTATTATGTTATCAAGTATGTTTTTGCTGGCACTTAAATTTGATGTATGCATGAATGTGTTTTATACACAATTTTTATGAATGCTCCTTAGTCTCATACTTTTTAGACACTTGTTTTCTTTTTGGTTGGTTGCATTTTTCATATCCATAAAAGTTAAGCCTAGTTGATATATATTTGTGATTGTTAGTTTACACAAATAACTTGACACTTGTTAAGCATTATCAACATGTTTAAATATTTTTTCCTAGTTGCTACATGTTAGAAATGGTTGTCTTGTTCTTCTAACTTGTTTTTATAGCAAAGTTACCATAGCTCGATTCCTTGGTGCCCTCGAACGAGGGGGAGTACACATCAAGGGGGAGCGTTCATCTCGTTTACTTTTTACATATTCATCGACAAAGCCTTTTTGATTCTACAAAAAGAGGGAGTAATGGAAATAAAACTCACTAAATACTTGTTTAAAACTAATTTTACATTTAATGAGTTTAGATTTTGTAATCATCAAAAATGGGGAGATTGTTGATAGAAATAATGCCTAAAAACGTTATTAATATTTTTCGATCTCTCTACGTTTTGATAATCACAAAATGTAAAAACGATTAATGAAAAATTATTTGTAAACAAGTAATTAGTAGTAAATTTTTATTTTGAAAATTTAATCACTTAAAGGTATGAATAAACATATGCTTAATGCTTTTCATGATCAAAGGAATTTTTAGTTAACCTCACATTTTTTATAAAAATGTCACAAACATTTTTATATCTTTTACAAAAATATTTTTGGATTTAAAAGAAATGTTTTATTCAAATAAATATTTTGAATTCAAATTTTCTACCCAAAAACGGCTAGAAATGTTCCAGAAAACACCTCCCCCAGAAAAGACAAAAAAGGGAGCGTCTGGGCTGGGCGGCCCCCTTAATTATAAAGGGCGGCCCCCTTAATTATTAAGGGGACCGGCCCCTATTTAAGGGGACCGCCCAGACAAAAAGCCAGCTCAGCTGGCCTATAAATACTGGACTATTCCTCACTGTTTTTCTCACCTTTTGCACACACTTTCTTTCTGTTCTAAATCAGTTTATACTTTCCTTTCTTTCCTTTGATCATTTAATCATAAAGCCTTGTTTCCAAGTGATCCAAGCTTTGATCCTCAAGTGCAAGAGAAGAATACTTCCTATCATCAAGTGAAGAAGTATTATAGCTTAGTGTGTGTCCTTGCAACCTTGTTGCAATTGTATCATATCTTGTAAATCATTTGTGTATATTGTGAAGGTGTGTATCGTAGTTGTGTATACTAAGTAGATTGTGGTGATCATTGTAAGTATAGATAGATCGGGTTGATCTTAGTAGGTAGTGTTTGATTGGTGTGATCAAGGTAGTGTTTAGTTAAAGTGAAGTTGTGAAGAAAAGTATAGAAAGGTTGTGAAGGGTAGAGAAGTTGTGAAGTGAAGAATAGTCGTGTAGTGAAGAAGAAGTCGTGTTGTGAAGCCAAGTAGTGAATTGTCGTGAAGTGGTGTGTTTAGTTGTGATAGATTGGTTCTAGCTAGGATTAGAACTCGATATTTCTTTTAGTGTCAAAAATTGGTGTAAGCTAAGTTGTGTACTTTTTCCTCCGCCTAAAGGGAGATTGTTAGACATAGAGAAGATAACTCTCTGAGTTTGGTGCGTCGGGGAGAGGAGAATGGCGAGAGGTTATTTCGTTACCAGAAACACTATAAATCATTGAGTTGTGTTTGATCTTTCAAACTCATAATCTCTTAGTCAATCATATTAACTTTGTCATTTACATACATATTTGTATTGTTCATATTTTGCACATATTGAGATCACACAAAGTCGAATCTAAATTTTTATAAACAACACATTAATTTAAAAAGCGATAAACTATTCAACCCCCCTTCTAGTTTTCCACATATTCATACAAATTGACGGGTTCAATCCTAAGAGACACCATAATTTTTGAATTTCTGAAATGTGCAATATACTAAGTGAAAATTCAATCCATAGTGACATTTTCATTTATGCATGGGTTTGGTTTGTTTTGTGTACTTTAGTAAATCAAGGATTACACTAAAATAGGGGAGGAATGTTGGTAATTTTAGTGTTATCAACTATCATTTTATATAATTGTGCTTTACTTGAGACCAATGGCCTTATGCAAGTTTAGCTCAAGACAAGTAAGGAGGTGCAGAGTGCACACTCATCATAGTTAGCTTGATATAGTCACGATAAAAACGCAGGGTCAAGGGGAAGTATACAAAGAATAATATTTTTTAGATCTGTCATAACAAAAAATAACCACTTTTCGATGGTTACTTAATGTCTTTTAATAACCATTATGATGGTTGAAAAAATAACCATTTTTCGGTGGTTACAAATAACCACTTTTCGGTGGTTATTTATAACCAGATTATGGTCTCATTTTCAATATAGAACAACAAAGAATACTGTAACATTTTCTGCTTATTTTCTCGTGCCTTAGATCTCAATTGCCAATCTGTCTTATCCGATTAAAAATTTCGTGAACCCGAGGCATATAAGGTCGAAATACTTTAATCTGAAAATGATTACATGATTCAGATTGATACACACACATAGATTTTCTTACATGGAAAACTAAACAAAATTGACATTCACTTATCTTATTACTCATTTTATTTGGTACTTTTCTCAAGATAATAATGTGAGCTAAGTACGAAAATGGCCTTTGACCAAAAATGTGATCCGCTTTATGGTTACTTTTCAAGATTCTTCTCAAATTAGTCATACCCAATTGCTCAACTCTACTACTCCACTCAATGTACAACACTTGTCATAAGTGCTCAACTTCTAGTACAATTTACCTTATGGCTTAAATGATAAATATACCCTCATTAATTTAATTTATTACTCCCTTCGTTATAAAATTATTGTCCTTATTGACTTTTTAACTTTTTTTCTTCAAACTTTGACCATAAATATTTTTGTTTGTATTATATAATACTTAATGAAAAGTATATGAATTGATTAGTTTTTAAATGTATTTTCATAGTTGTGATTTTCATAAAGTATTATACAACACAAACAAAAATATTTAAGGTTAAAGTTGAAAGAAAAAACTCAAAAAGTCAATAGAGGACAATAATTTTAGGACGAAGAAAGTATTATCCACCACTTACACATTTTCTTATCACCGTCACCAGCCACTACTCTTTTTTTCACACCATCACCACTCACCGTCGAACTAAGGTGAGATGATTTGAATTTTGAAGTTAGGTTTTATAATCAATTAAAGTACGGAGAGTTAAATTATTAAAGTAGATTGTACAATTTTAAGAACGACGACCATTAACTAAGATTCAGAAAATATTACAACTCTAGATACAAATCACATGCACCAACAACAACATAGATGACACCACTAAAATCATCAAACTAAACTACTTATGCTTCCTGACCACTAAACTTAGTCGCTAAAACTAATCAAGGGTGACAGAAAATAACTTTCAACTCCTTAGGCGACGCACGGTCATGCATTAACGGCGGACTATCATGAGCAAAAGCAAACGTAGCAGGACATGCTTTCTTAAAGAAGTCAGACCATTTAGACCCTTTACACGTGGCAGCATTATTAAAATGTCCCCTAGAACAAAGTTGATCAGTATTAAACGCTTCAGAGCCACTTTTACAAGCAATCACTTTCCCATCTGCATGCTTTTGCAACGACCAAGGACACGTCGCTAACAAATTAATATAAAAACTATGCGACGTAAGATTCGGCGGCAACCGACGAGAGTGAAGGAGTCGAGGTGGTGAGCAGTCGAGAGTGGATGAGTAGAGGTGGTGAGTAGTCGAGAGTGGATGAGTCGAGTAGGAGGATTTGTGTAAGGTGGTGGGGCAGAGGGAGCGGTGGTTGGCGGCCGACGGTAATAATGAGGTGGTGGTGATGAAGTGGGTTTATTGAAAAAGATGATGATAAATTATTGAAGCATAAGTTACAACTATTTAATGATTATACCAATAAAGGTATATATGTAATTTTATTATAAAGTAAAAAGTAGGTAGCTGTCAGTCGAGCACTTGTGGGTTGAGCAACCGTCATTTGAGCACTAATTTGTTTTAAGGACAAAAATTAGTGGGCCGCCAATTGAGTTGAGCACTTGCCACATGTCAAAAAATGTGTGGGGCAGTTGAGTTGAGCAATTTGGGATGACCATTTTGAGAAGAATCTCAAAAAGTGACCACATAGTGGATCAAAAAAATTATTTGTTTAAAACAGTACTTAGCTCTAATAATGTAAAGAAATCAAAGAAAAGATATTGTCTATTTTTCCAAGAAAATTAATCAAGTATGTAGCCGCCGGTTGAGCAGTCGTCGGTTGAGCAGCCGGCGGTTAAGCACTTGCAAGAGGATAAGACAAAAAAGTGTTTGGGTATTGTGGGTCATACCCGTGGGCCATCCATTGATTTAACCCAAAAGTAAATTATACTAGAGTTGTGCACTTGTGGACACGTGTCGAACAATGGGTGAAGTAGTAGAGTTGAACACTTATGCATGACCAATTTCAGAAGATGAAAAAAAAATGTCTATAAAGTGAAACAAGGTTTTGGTCAAAGGCTAAATTCATACTTAACTCAAACTAAATTTGGTTGATTTTACTTTTTTACACTCATTCTACCTTAGATTTTCAATTAATTATTATTTTATTTAAAAGAAATGTTACACTCACAAAAAGCTTACAAAATTATTTTCACACAATTATTTGTCAACTAAATATGAATGGTAGAAAGATAAAAAAGAGAGATCATGAAACAACATGATTGGACCAAAATATTTTTCAAGTCATTATGTAGATATTTTTTGTAAACTCTTTATAGATATAACATTTCTCTTTATTTAATATCCTATCGTACCTTTAACTTCACATAATCGGTCACAACTCTTCTCATGCACCTTCATTCTTCACGAAATTTTCACTGCCTTCGTTAACGTCTCTTTTAAGGTCGTTTTCTGTAACTTGTACTTTATACTATGAAGTAGCACCCCAAAGTGGTATTCCGTTGCGTTGTGATTTTATGGGGGTGTTACAGATTGGTATCAGAGCACTCGTTATAGCGAACTAGGTCGTTTTCAAAACCCTAGACTATAACCGTTTTTTGAAAAATTTTAAGAGTCCTTCACCATTGTCCGATATCCGCGCGCGCTTGCTCCCAGGTAACTTATATGCTCCCTTTTGCATCCTTATTGCTATTATATTAATAATGAATATATAATGCTTGGTTATTATTTTGCTCTCATACGTCTATCTTATGACGTCATATTATTTTTTTTATATCGTCGGTAAGGGTTTTCCCCCCCCCCCCCCCCCCCCCCCCCCCCCCCCCCCCCCTGGTGAATATTTATTCTTTACGCTGACCATTCGATTATCGCGTACTTCCTGTTTTCTTATTTTCTCTCTCGAACGTCAATACTAGTATTATATATGGATACTCGTACATATATGAGCTACTCTCCTCTCAAATTCTTACGCTTATCTTCGAGATCACCGCCATCTATATATATATAAGAGTAATTCATATAAGTGTTGACTATTTACGGTTACTTTCATCTATTTTGGAACTTTCGAGTAAAGTTGGTATTTTAATAGGAAAATTTTGGCTTAAATCCTACAGTATTTTTGCATTAATGAATAGGCTAATATGTTAGGTCCTAGTGGCGAGTTGGATGGAACGCCAACTCTTCCGGATGGTCGAGATACGACCAAAACCGTGGAAACAAACTTAGTGTGTACCCATAATTTGTAATGCAGATAGTTAGGCTTATAACTAATTTTATTTGACTTGGAGGCTACTAGGTTTCTACATGGGTAAAGGGTAAAACATATGAGGACCATGTGGTTCTTTGGATAAATCCGTAACTATTCCGGATGAATGAGTTACGACTAGAACGGCCAAACTAATCATAAATTGTGCCCAGATTTTCAAAATGAGTTTGAGACCAATATTTTCATATTAAGTGCCCTTTCACTTTCGTTAGTCCTTTTCGTCCCCTTAGGAATGTCACGATGGTTTATCATGCTCACCTCATACACAATGAGGATCGAACTTTATCCATCGATCTTAGGATAGAAAACTCATCAAAATTCGTTGTCATTTCCTTCACGACAATGTCCAAAAGGAAATATCTTCATCGAAAAAGTTTCATTGAAAGACAACATCGTCGGCATCCTCACCCAAACCACCCCCCCTTACCGCAACGTGAACCCTTTTAATCTAGGTCTATGATGGATGAAACAAATCCATAAACGTATCGTTCCTCAATTTAATAGACATGTTACTATTAAATAATAATTCCGATAATCACGACAACATTAATCATTTCATCCGAAAATGTTTTAAGCACTTTTTAATTCACGAAATGCAAATTAAAAATGTCACTCCTTGTAACATAAGTCATAAGTCGTTTTTTACAAAAACCTTAATCACGCCTCTATTATTATATAGATGGTTAACATCTTCCGTCCACATTTCCGCTACCACCTTTAAGACAACCTCGTACCTCGTCGTGTGATTGTTCTATGAACATTCTGCAAACACTTCAGAAGATCAACATAAACTTCTCAATGAAGTTCATCTTATGCAAACCGGCACTATCCATCATGAACATCGTCAAGCTCATCACATTCGCGTTGATTTCTCTTAATTATCATTTAATAATTTACAGTCTGGATGAGCACGAATTAAAAGGGAAGGGAAAACACACCTGTTCACATATATCCTTTAACCAAATACTCTCAAGAACTCACATATGTGATTCTTATTCACTAGAAACGAACAATGTAAAACCGAGTCATCCTTACCACTACCAATCTCGAGTCATCCACGTAGTCATCTTTACAAGAATATTCACCATGTAACCATTCCACACAAGTGAATTTTGTAATGAAATGCATCTCGTCTTTATTTCCCGACACTTATAAGCATGTCTGCCTATGTTGTCGAAAGTTAAGTGAATTTAATAATGAAATGCATCTCATCCTCATATCCTGACACTCATAAGCATGTGTGCCTATGTTGTCAAAAGTCAAGTGAATTTCGTAATGAAATGCGTCACATCCTCACACTCGCTAATCATATTTTGCCTAGTTGTTAAAACTCAAGTGATTTCATAATGAAACTGCTGTCTTATCATGCCAATCATTTTCAACTTTCTAGAATACTGAAGAACACAAAAGAAGAAATTCAATCTTGCAAGTGTTGTTGATGTCATCACACTGTCGTATCTCACATTTTTCTTTTCACAATGGGAAAGAACAACACCTCATTTCACATTTTTCACCTTGTTTCGTCAACAAAACAAACCAACAAAACACCCAACAAACCTATAGTCAACAACTTCCCTTTCCATTCATGCTCATCCTTCTTCGTTTAGGTTTCCTCCTTATCATCAGCATTTAGTTAGACCTAAAGTCTTACGATAATGTTTATCCTTAAACACCCCAAACATGAAAAGCATACATAATGCTAACAAAGAAACCTTGAGGATTTAGGAAAACTCTCAATACAATCCATAGTCAATTCAAATCTATCTACATCATCATCTTGGTTAAATGATGAACCAAAAGGAACGTGTTGTTGATCAAAAATAAGTTAATACACATATCCAAAGACATCTTGTAAGAAGTCATTCTCATAATAATAGTTATGTCAATACAATAAAGCGAATTTTTTTTTCCTTTGTTTTATTAAAGTCTGTATTATACCGAAGGGTTAGGTTAAGTCTCAACATGTATCGGTCCGAAACCTTATCATTGGTTCCTAAACTTCCTTTCCTCATGTCTTAAGTAATACATTTCGTGTGTCTAAGTTTTTAATTTTTCTTTAAAAATGTCATAGTTTTAGAGTGCAAATATCTCTAATACATAAGCATGTCATTGATCCCCGTTGTGGATATTGTTGATTAGATATAATATTATTAAGCGATCATTGTTGATATATATATGTGCACTTTTCTACTAATTTTTTTTGTAGCACACTTTCGCAGCTTGATTCCTTGGTGCCCCAAACAAAGGGGAGCATACACCGAGGGGGAGTTGCAACCGTTATGACATCTACACATTTCTTGATATGTGTATTCCACCCCTAAAATATTGCTCTTATATATATATATATATATATATATATATATATATAGATAATGTGCGTGAGTGTGTGTGTGTGTGTGTGTGTGTATTTGTGTGTGTGTGTTGTATATATATATATATATATATATATATATATATATATATTATTATATATATATATAGTATATATAGATATATATATTGAGCACGAAACTAACCTTGATGTAGTGTTAAGAGTTTGTAATAAACATAATCCCATATGATTCGCTAAGACAATATACAATGGATGCAATGTCCATAGGAGTAAAATGAGATTGAAGGTAGCAATGCATCACAAGGATGATGCAAGCTCATCGCCTCTTTGGTTCAACAATTAACGTTAGTAAAAAGACTCATCAAATGGATGAATGGCTTGAAGTGTCCGACCATTTTTGTTTCGACAAAAGGGGGAGAAGAAGTAAATTGCTTCCACAGCTTCACGTTGACCATTGCCTACGTACAAGCTAAGAGCCCCCGGCTTTAGTTTCCTACTTGCCCTTAAACCTTGCGTTGTATTACAAATATGAGTACCACAACCAGTGTCATAGATCCATGATCTATTAAGGAAAGTATTGAGTTCTATAACGAAGATACCTGAACCACCACCAGCTCCAAAGGCTGTGTTCTTTTTCTTCTTTAGCAACTCGGCTAAGTACTGAGGACAGTTCCTCTTCCAATGTCCTGTCTCACCACACTCATGATAGATTTAGTCCTTTGTAGGATCTTCCCTCTTGGGTGGAGGGGGAATCTTGGGCTTGGGAGTATAAGCGTGCTTATTTTTCCTATTCCCATGATTTTGTCCCCTGGCAGCCTTTTGGGGTTGCGGTTTGTTGTGCTTTTTACCTTTTTGGACTTTACCAGCTCGAATAGCATGTAGAGCAGGAGCGTTGTTTTTGGGCAGATTAAGAGTTTGCTCATGGAGCTTTAGCATAGCATGCAACTCGTTAACAGTCTTCCCCAGGCTATGCATGTTGTAATTCTGTACAAACCTATCAAATTCCTTGTGTAGACCGATAAGAATCTGACTCACAGCAAGGCCAAGTGTCACTGGGTGCCCCAAACGCTCTAGATTGTCAATATAGCCCTTCATTTTCAGAACATACGAGCTAACTGACTGCCCTTCTTCCTGTTTACAGGCGTGAAAATCACGCGTAGTCTATAGAAGCTCCTGCTCTGCTTGCTGGGCAAACAGAGCTTTTAACTCCTTTAGCATGTCATTAGCATGGAGATTTTCCAGATTTCATTGGATCTCTGGCTCCATGGTCATGAGCATGAGTCTAGCAATCTCTTTTGATCCTTTAACCCAAGCAGTATGAGCTGCAAGGATTTCAGGAGCAACATGCTGACCCGCAGGAGCTACAGGAGCAGGAGGAAGTGGCTGCTCTAGGTAATTTAACTTATCATCAATTGATAGTACAATCCTAAGTTGTCTATACCAATCGATAAAGTTGGGTCCAGTCAGTTTTTGCTTCTCGAAGAAGCCCCTGAAGACCGAATTGTTAGTTGACGAGGTTGTCATCTACAATTGTGAAAAAGTTCAAATATTAGTATTGTTGATAATTAAATTCTTAAAGGAATTAACTACCCAATTAATTACTAATAAGACTAAGATTCCTGACACTTGACCTCCTCACTTATACAGAAGGTCTGACCAATGTGTTACAAGTAGGGCAAGAGGTAAGCGCGAGCATTAATGCTTGGAATGCCAAAGCTCTGAGATTTTATGAGACTAATGACTTAGTAACTCTTATAGTAATGTCAAAAGCATATTTGTCTCATCGTATGCCTCGGTGTCAGAGGTCCTGACCAGGAAACTCTATTTAAGTCCTTCTTTTTCACAAAACAAAAACGTGCGAAAATTGATATAGGTCTGACCTATAAAAAAAATTCGCCATGGGTTGGCAAGGCCCTTAGGTCTGACGAGAGAGGTCAAGCCAAATGCTCGTGTTCTAGGTTTGGCTGGCATTGACTTAAAACTTCATATAAGGGTATACACATAAATGTGACAAAGATATGTACAAGAAGCATGCAAAACATCTTGTAGCACAAAGTTAAGAAAACTTTTTGTTAACCTCATTTGGTATAGCAATCATTTATCAAAAGGATCGGTAGCTCCATTTATGACGCCACAAAATAAAAAGGAAAAAAGCGGAGAAACAGGTCAGCGCGAGCGTATTAAAAACCTGACTTCATTTGGGGATCTTACTTCAATCCGCTTAAACTTTCCTTTTTTAGTTTTGTCCAATAATGTGTGTAAGTCGTACTTCCAATTGATAATGATGCTATGTTTGTTAAGAACCCCTTTTTGCTTAACATTAGTTTTATTGATGCCAATATGGATGGGTTTTTTTTTTAATTTTTATTTTTTTTATATATTAAATTCCAATTTTTATATATTTTTGTTTTTGTTTATTCGATTACAAGTTGATCAAACCTATATTGTACTCCTACTAAGTCCGAAGACAAGTAATTCTAATAATTCCTCATATGCCGAAGCATGTAGCCCAAATTTTTATTTTAACACCCAAAACAAAAAAAAAAATAAAAAAATTTTTTTGTACCCCCCCACCACCCCCCCCCCCCCCCCCCCCCCTGGGGCAGGGGAGAAATTAAAGATCAATTCAACTCCATATTGCGCAAGTAAAAAATAAAGCTTCGCAAGAAATCACATTTCATAATTTAATGTCCGTATTAATTTGTCCAAAAACCCTAGTTTCGCAAATAACACATAATTGGTCACAAGGAATGAAATTATGTGTGTAATATTAGACATGTTCAATCCAAATTACTCTATAAGTATTAGTCCGGTTTTAAGAGTTTCATAAAATCTATATTTTGCAAATATTGACTAGACACAAGGCATATCACATATGAGCAATCAAAACAGACTAAAAAATGGATTGAAAATTGAGGAACAAACTCTTATAATGAAAGCAGTAAATCACATAATGCCTCGAGTTCTCAAAAGAGTCTTCCCCAATTGGAGAACCATAAGACTCTCTACGGTTTTCGGGCTAAAGTGCCTAGATCGCCACATACATCATATAACATGATTGCGTGAGTCTTACAGCCGAGATAAAACAAGAATAGATTAACATATCAACTTAATTAACATTTAATTTTTAATCTATACTTCTTTTTATCATTTTATGTTTGTGTTCATTCTAGGTTGGTTATTCATTTAGTTATGGCAAGGATTGCATGTCGTTGCCATAATTTACAATAGAAACAATAAATAATCCAATTTCATGCAGCCCTAGCGTGTTTTAAATCGTATGTAATACATGTATACTAAACAAGTTGACTCGTGATGCCACTGTTGGAATTTAACAATCAAGTTAACCAATTTAACTCTTACGCGTACGCAGCGGATAGATCTAATCTAGTATAATAATTAACACACATGTAAAACACAATAAGGAATGTAAAAGAGTAAATAGGTACATACCCTTGTAGACACCAGCAATTAATAGAAACCGAGAATAAGAAACGAGTGACTAAGTGGCCACCTCTACGAGTGCTCACACAAACACGTAAACAAGCACGCCCGGATGCTAGTCCTTACTTCACGTATATCCAATACAACTATTGTATCCAAAACCCACTGAAAATCGATCACCGAAACCCTCACAAGAAACAGAACCGAATTACAGAAAGTAGTGTAGGGTTTTAACCGAATTCGGTTGTGACCCTGCTACAGTACAACCGAAATAGAGATTCACGACCCCTAGCTCGAATCCGACTATTGTCACACCTTGACAATACGTAAACTAATGTATAACACCTTCTGGAATAAACCTGGGATCGAATCACAAGTGGAAAGACCTTAAAACATTCAACCGAAATAGAACAGAAGGTATTATAGTCAACCGAAAATCAAAACTGTTTTGATTTGGTATTTGATTTCGGCTGTTGGATGTATAAGAGAAAGATTTGCAGGTTTTGTGAGTGTGTATGATCTGTATGTCGACTCCTATGAGCTTAGGGAAGGGAGTTTAAATAGCCTCTCAACCCTAAGTCATGATAAGACTATAACATTGAGTTTAAGTCTTATCACACCACTTCAAAACCTTATCCCATTCTACCTTCTCCTTATCTCCAACATACATCGAACCAAGACACCTCCTAGAACCTTCTCCTTGGCCGACTAGCATATAGGGACACACAAAGTTCTTTGTCTTAATCGTTCAATGTACAAAGGTTTACATAGGATCGTTTCGTGAAGTTTAAGCGTGCTCTAAATGTTTTTCGTGTGTGCCCCTAATAGGCTCACACACTTCTAGCCGTATGTGTGCGCATCCAACTTCCATAATCCAACAGTATATACATACATATTATCATTATGCATTGACTGA
The DNA here is from genome assembly GCA_026074375.1 of Tanacetum coccineum. NCBI lineage: Eukaryota > Viridiplantae > Streptophyta > Magnoliopsida > Asterales > Asteraceae > Tanacetum > Tanacetum coccineum. The sequence continues at coordinate 58,860 of BQNB010004587.1, read as the reverse complement.
AAAATGAACGTTTGGTATAACAATGAGTTAGAAAGCTCAAGAAAAAGGATGCAAGATCTGGAACAAGAGCTTGGTCTTTCTGCAAGTGATGCTAAAAAATATGAAGAGTTATACCAGTAGAGTGGTTCACATGCTGAATCATGCCTAAGGAGCTTTAGAGGTTTCAAAGATTGCTTCATTTGGCTCAAGCGAGTGTAAAGGAATGAAGTGGATCTGAGAACATGTCAACGGCAATCGGTGGAAGCTGAGATAAAATGTTAGAGGTTTGTATCATATTTTCTTAACACCTTTAATTTGTTGTTTGGATAGGTAATGGTAATGGCTAATTGCATTGAAGGTAAACCACCTTTCTTCTAATGTATACAGTGATATGGTGCTGATGTGAATGTGTCACAAGCTTTCATAGAACATGATGATGCCATAGAACATGCAGAAGAAATATCAACGATGACATACATGATGACAACCCCAAAGATATTAACCCGAACAACAGTCTGCAAACTCCATTGATGTAACCTTTTTTTCTACATGTAAAGATATTAACCCGAACAACAGTCTGCAAACTCCATTGATGCTTCGTCAAATCACATACATGATGATAGCCCCAAAGCCGTAAGACAAAAGATAGTTTCACCAACCGCAGATGTAACATATGTGATATATGTTGCAGAAGAAGATGTCGAGGGGAGCAGAGAAAAGACTCATGATGTAGAGACCTCCCCTGCATCAATATCACCACAGATTACGGTTGCTGATAAGGTACATAGTTTCTCATCATTTGATCTTTTTTAAGAATGTTAAAACGCCTAATCATTAGTAATCATGCTAATTTTTCAAATAAGATGTATTATATTATTAACTCCAAAGTGAGCTAAAGGTATCCAGTTAGTAATACATCAGTAGAGGAAGTAATCCCAAACACCCCTAAAATGGGAAAATACTGGCATGGTGGGATACCAGGAAATAGAACTTGCAAAAGTTGCCACTCACAACTAAAGTCGTATTCTGAAGAGGCTGAATGCTGGAAGAAACAATACTTGCAACCTAACACAGACAAGTAATTACTGATTTGAAATTAAGATTTAAAAATTTAAATGGTCAAATGAGTATGTATATGTAACACTTTTTACTTGGTAATTTATTGTTTTCTGATAAGATCTTGAGGCAATAAAGCATGTTGAGGGTATTTTTTTTATCTAGATATACTGTATGTTAAAAGATCAATACAGAATATTGACCAACACTAAACACCCTTTTATACCACCATTTTATAAATGATATCAATATGACGTCCACAAATAAATGGGGACTAACTAATAGATTGACTTAAGAATCTGAACTACCGTGTGCGGCACCGCGCAGGCACATAACCCAAGATGACCTTTAGAAGTTCTGTAATTCAAAGCTCAACGTAAGTAATACAAATCTTCTATTTGTAGTAGTAAATTGTCAAGTTAGCTCACAATATGAGGTTTATTATGATTCTTTAAGTGGAATTAGCCATCTGACCTTAATGAATCACTGATCTTTAAAAGAAGGCGGCACTGTAGTCACAAGACTATGTTGGACTCAAATGACTTTACTTTCACATAACATCTATTATGTCATAACAGCCTAAATTCCAACTAGACGTGATGAGACATGGAAGTGTTACGGGTGTTTTTGGTCACATGCTATTGGAATTTAAAATAGTGAAGAGTCCTAGATGCATAAACCTTTGTTTTAACGTGGAAGTACGCTAGAAATAACATTTTCTCTAGAAAGCGTGTTTATTTTTTTGCACTTGTGTCTGTGCCAATAACAAGGGTGTTTGCCATTACTTTTTTTTGCTTATCTGCGCAAATTCAAGCAGCAGTTTCGAGTGTTTGGAAAAAACAAACTGCTTCGTTTATTTTCAGTTTTTTTCTTTTTCGAAATGAGTAGATTTAGAGTGTGTTTTGTTGGGTTCGTGTTAATGTGTTAATAATTTTGTTGCATGACGTAGAACCATTGTGTGTATCATACCTACATACACACTTTTGTAAGGAATTAAGATCATCATCTATATTGTGTTATTGCTTATAATACTTGCAACTTTTACAGGTGCTCTCTACATCTCGTGGTCACTTGATTCAATAAAACATGAGGAATTTGCTTCCCACTTTGAAGTCCTTGCAGAAAGCTATTACAAGGTTGAACTAAGACCTGGAAAATACATGATCTTCTAACGAGTGAGTACTTGCTTCAATATCTATGTCGTACAAGCTCAAACGCATGAATGTATGAATGCACTTCATAGTTGTTGGGAGCGTACCAAATTACCGATTTTGTTACAAATAGTCGTGTATGTTTTAGATTATCGAGCCGCGTTTTTTTGTCCAAGTAATCAACCAATACAAAGCACATCAGCACATCGACTAAATACGTCGATTTAAACACCCCGCGGCGAAGCGCGGGCTTAAATCCTCGTTACATAAAATGCTAGAAATAATATTGTATTATTGAACATTAACACTTATAAATGGGAATCATAAGCCGTTGATTATAAAGATCAGCACACCTATATAAACATATTAATCATCAGGTTGAGTCGGCTTCGGAGGAGTTGGCTTTTCTTTCTTGGGAGGAGGAGGTGATTTGTTTTTTGGAGGAGGAGCAATGGGAATTGATGGCTGCAACTTGGCACAGTCGTAGACGCAAACACAAATGGGTTTTTCTCCACCTTGACGACAATATCCACGTTCACCGTTCTCATGTATTTGACAGTTCTTGGCGCACAAATCATCCTTACATTTTCCCCTATAATATGTAGTATCTTTGTCACAATATTGTATTCCTTTCACGAGTGTGATTTCTGTCCATGTCATGCAATTAGATATCATGAGTATATACGTGAATGATAAACGGAAAACACGTACTGGCTCACACTGAAAAGCCAGTATCTGGTGAAACTGATTTACATCTCGTGTTTCACTATTGTACGATTTATGAGGCTTTACAACTAAACTACAATAGTGGACTATTTAAACTTCCTAAAAGGGGCTGGAAACAAAGAGCTTATAGCCTAGCGATATGCGTGTAAAAATCGTGTCCATATTAAAGAGGTTGTGTGTTCAACTCCTGTTGAAGACAAATGTGTGATTGGTGTGTTTGTGAGAGGTTGTTTAACTTCAAGAATCCCATTGTGAATGGAAAAAATATCATTTTTTTTAAAGATAAATGCTATATATAGAAGGGTCATACAAATGGAGTATGTTTTAGCACCTGATATAGCAAGAACGAAGAGGAGGATATGAACCGATAAGGACGCAATAGAAGTTTTTGTCATTTTTGAGTTATGATGAAACTCAAGTACACTCTCAAGGAGTTGAATGAATAAGAATTCTTGATGATGGAGAGTATTTATAGAAGGAATGAACTAAAAAAATATGTGACATTGCTTAACAAAAAAAAACATGAAGAAAATAAATCATCCACTGTCAATTAGCTTTTTTTTCTTTTTTCCTTTTCTCTTTCTTTTTTTTTATTCAAATTTTGTGGCGGCATAAGAAAAAATCATAATGATATTTTTTTTTACAATGCCAACATAACTTGCTGATTAATACGAACTATACGGATGAAATTCTAGGATGTGCAAAAGTAGGTCATAGGTTGATAATATGATTTGAATTCGGTACAAATGCACGTGATAGATTTTCTATACAAACTAAACTACTTTAAGCTTGACCTAATTAATCATCAAAATAGATCGATCTTCAAAAACTTAAAAAGAACATGCCAACTGTCAAGTATTTTTTTAGATTTCGTGTTATTTTCAAACTTTGATGAACGAAAAAATAAAATGTTCGCATTTGGATGCACGAATAGCATCTAGCGTAACAAATCATTTCACGCTTTCATGCAAAACTGCATAAATTTGAATTTAGACTTGTTAGGCCAGGATTTTTTTTACCGCGTACCATACCAATCCATGGTTATTCGGACCCATAACACACAATCACTTTAATGATAACAGATTGAGATCAATATATTGTTCCGAGCTGTCTGGCTCTATATATAATCTATGTTGAGATCTCCTAAATTATTAATTAGGTTTTTTAGTAACTGTGGTTTTCGACATTTTAGCCGACTAATCCACAGAGTTTGAAATCAGAGTTACACAAAGTCAAACTGGATAATAAAACCCTCAATTATCAGGAAGTTGGCGTGACCAATTAAGTGTTGTTTGCACCTAGAGAGAATTGAATTTGATACTTTAGACATTTTGATGATGATAATCAATAATGTTTGGTCACTAGCTAGGCCGCACTTCATTAGCCGTTAAACAACTCGATCTTTTAGCTTCTACTTATAACAATCCGAAAGGCAAAATAATTTTATATCACAATATCTTTGTGTGCTACGCTGACCCTGATCTAAGTCATCCATCTACGTACTTTAAACCACAACGAATGTTCATGATTTCTTGGAATACGAGCCCCCAAAAATATAAGTCCTTGTATCCAAGAACAATTTGTAATACATCCGTGCATTCTGACGAGCTTAGGCAAGATATATATTACCATGCTTGGAAATTAGATAAACAAACGAGTCATTATTCTATGAAGTATGCATTCTGACGAGCTTATCTGTCGTATCACGTATGAGTGTTTAACTGATGTCCATTTGGTAATCAAATTATTTATAGCTTATGTAGAGGTATAGAAACATAGAGGTAAGTATTTATGCAATCCAAACCGATCGAGATATTATTATTGGAGAAAGACTAATCCTGCACAGACATGAGTTACAAACATACGATTTGGGTGGGATACCTATAGTGGATGATACACCAGACGCTTTGCCACCATTGAGGAATATTCAACACCAAATTGATTTGAGTAGAAAGACCACTTTATTGGTGTATGCATTAGTCCACTAAAAAATATAAGAAAGGGTTTTGGTTTTCGATTTTCAATTAAGGAGAATGTTATGCAAATGAATGAAGATTTTTGGTAATATTTTAGGATGGAGCCAAACCGCAAGCAACAACGAGTGAGTTTATTGTACTTGACAATGATTTAATTAAAAGTAATTGTTTGTGTATTCCTAGTACTTCCCTTAGGAGTCAATTGAATAAGGATGTATATGCGGGAGGATTGAGTGCTCATTTAGGTCTAGATAAGACCATTACGAGTCTAGAAAGTCGATTTTATTGGCCTCATTTAAAAAGAGATGTTGGAGCTTTCGTGAAGAGATGTGTCGCATGTCAAGAAGGAAAGGGTAAAGCACAAAATACATGTCTTTATATGCCATTGCATGTACCTGAGAGTCATTGGGTTAATATTTCGATGGATTTTGTTCTTGGGCTTCCTCGCACTCAACGAGGAGTCGATTATGTATTTGTTGTTGTTGATAAGTTACTATCAGATCCTGAATCACATATCTTTGTCACTGAAGATTATGATGATGGATCAAGACCAGAAGAACAACCCCTAGTGGTTTCATGTTCTAATGAGGAAATTGTAAAGTTTCCAACACAACCTGCCATAACAAAAATAAGTGGAGAAGATGGTAGTAATTTGGAGGAGTTTTCGAATATTTTAACTGTGAAGGAGGCTGATATTACCGGACCAATTATGGCAGTAGAAGATGAGCCTCTTATGATGATAGGATCATGTCCAAACATTATTAAGGAGTACTTCTCTAATGATCTTGACGGACAACATTTGGCAGACTAAAGTATGCATAATCATAACACATTGAGAAATGGTCAGATTAAGAGGTTAAAGAGGGGACATGAACTCTATTGGGCAATTTATATCGAATGTTTTTGGTTAAACAAGAAATTGGTTTGTGCGCAAAGAAGACCATGAATCTCGTATCACTTAGCTCCAAGAAATTAAAGTGTAAGCACTTTAAGGCCAAGGTTTGTTTTTGCGGGGCAAAGTAATGATACGATCCTGGAAATATTACTTATGGAGTTACAATTAAAGAAATATGGTCTGTATAAAATACTTCGAAAGATTAATGATAATGCTTATGTGGTAGACTTGTCAAATACTATGAGTATTTCGAAAGATGTTCAATGTGTCAAATATATCTATTTTGAGACTCCCGATGATGTGAAAGTGGGCAACATCGAGGACGAGTTCTCTAATGAGAGGGTGCATGATGAGACATAGATCAAGAGGCAAGTTGCGGAATATATGTTTCCAAAAAAAAGTAACCTTAAAGAAGGAAATTTTAATATAATAATAAAAAATGGATTTTCCATGTTTTGTTTTATTGAACTTTTATTTGGTTTCCAAATTTTTTTTTTATTTCTAGACTTTTTTCCGCAAGTTTAGTTCTCTATAAATATAAAGCTTGGGTTTATATTGTGATAGCGGATTCATTTTTTTAATTATCAATAAAATTTCAAGACTTTAAGTCTTTTATCCCTTTGTGATTCGTCTTGAACCCTAGTTAAGGTTTATAGCACGCTTCCGTTCTACGTCAGCGAAGCACCACTGTACCAGTCCTAACTACATCAACATGATCTTTGTTGTCCAAAATCACCTTGTGATTTATCATTGGGGTGTAGTCAACAAACATGTCCCTAGAGTAGCAAACATGTGCTGAAGAACCAAAAAACAAGTACCAGCCTTGAGCCTTCTTGCTGGATCGAATCCCCGAGCCTATTATTTCCTTAAACACCACTTTTACAGTATTGGATTTTTTGTCTTTGCATTCCCGAGCATAATGTCCTGTCTTTCCACACACGTTACACTTCCCGGTTGTGTCCTGAAGCACCAGTTCCTTAGAATCTAACTTTTTTCCTTTGCAGTCGCGAGCATAGTGTCCTGTGTACCCGCACAGGTGACACTTCCTGGTTGTGTCCTAAAGCACCACTTTCACGGTATCAGATTTTTTGTCTTTGCATTCCCGAGCATAATGTCTTGTCTCCCTACACACGTGACACTTCCTAGTTGTGTCCCGATGCATCACTTCTGCAGAATCCGACTTTCCTTCTTTGCAGTCGCGATCAAAGTGTCCTGTTGTCCCCTACACACTTTAACCTTCAGTCCTACTTGGCCTTCGTTCCTTTTTTCTGTGGCATGCTTGTTCTACCTGCTCGTTACATGAAAAATGTAAAATTAATATTTCATTCCTTTTTTACATTGCTCTTTTGATGACATAATAACCAATAAGTTATGAAAAATATACTATATCCACTTAAGTCGAAAAGCAAGTATATTTGGTCCCTCGTGAGACGAGCAAACAGACAACACATGGGAAATTAAATATAATTTTGAATGTACGTTTGTCTGTAATCCACGATCAAACTTATCCAACATACCCACATCTGCAAATGCTATGTCAAGTCTCATGCAGACCACCTGATACTCCTGGCTTCTAACCGTATATATACATGACCACTTACCATTCTTTTCCACATCACAGTCCCCTGATAGACTACCCTCCAATGATAGTATGAAGTGTCTCTCCAACAAAGTCTGCACCAACTTCTCGTTGTAAAACCTGAACTGTGACACCCTAAGAGTATTACCACTCTGATCCCTGACGATCTTCATACCAAGTACATTTCCATTTGCTTTTTCTAGAAAACCTTTGGTAGCCCAGTTCTCAGCCTTGCATCCGCAAGAAAAAACCATATCATCTATATAGAGACATATATGTATGAACATACCTGGTGTATACTCCCAGTAATAGCCATCGCTGTCGTCACTGCATTTCTTGCAACCGTTGCTGAGCACATACACATCTGACCGAGCATCCATATCATCTTTCAAATCAGCCTTCCACTTGGAAATCACCTCACAAGCAACTGTATTATTGAAAGTCAATGACTCATGTGCATAAATCTTATCCACTGCAGCAACTGCAAAAGAAGCCTCATTACTATCTTTTTTATAACTGAATAGTTCCCATGTTAAGTGTTGCTCCCTATCACGTGTTGAATGATAGTATATCATATAACACCCCGTGTTTTAGGGTCATTGACGACGTCAATAAATTCACACGTTATTTTTAGGGTTTTACGCGTTTACTTTTAAATCGTAACAGTTAAGTTAAATCGTGTAAGTTAAAAAAATTATCGTTTAGCGTAATCGGACACCAAACGAATTAAAGTTTTCGTCAAGCACCCCACTTTCATTGAAACCCATATTCCTGTAAAGCACTACCTTTGAAGTAACGTCATCTGACCTCCAAAGCTTGTTACCCACTATACCTTTACGGTATCCCAGGAATATGCACTTGACCTTAACCGGTTCAAGCATCCCTTGCTTAATAGCAAGCCAACCAAAAAACCCTAACATATCTACAGGTGTCTTAAATCCAATCGCTGATGATGGTGACCTATTCACTAGATATGTAGACATGGTTGTATCCTCTGCCCAAAGAACCTTGGACAGACCAGACTGAATCAGAAAACAACGTACCTTAGCCAAGAGTGTCACGTTCGTCTCCTTAACCAACCTATTCTGCTGCTGTATCACTGCAACACCCAAATGTTTGGCGACCCCACTCTTCGTACATTGTTGTGTAGACCTCTGATTACAAAAATCAAGAACATTACCCGTTTTAATCTTCCACCCAGTCTGATATTCTCCTAACTGCTTCCTACCCTTCAATGTCTTCCTGGTCACTGCCTGACCGTCCAGGGTATATACGCAATTAGCTCTTCTTGTTCCTAATAATACCACCAGTGAACCCTTTATAACCTTGATCTTGCCCGACTGTATCTTCACGGTAAAACCCTCTTTTTTTTAAGAGTGCCCAGCGATATCAAGTTTCGCCTTAATTCCGAAACATACCTGATGTTATCCAACATGAAACTTGACCCATCCCTCATCTGTACTTGAACCTTACCTGTCCCCCGTACACGGCATTCCCTGCCATCACTAAGCAGTATATTACCACCGTCATACTCTTCAAAATCAACCAAGTAATCTCTCATGTATGTTATATGGCATGAGCCCCCTGAATCCATGATCCAGTCTAATAGTTCTTCAACACTCATAGCCATCATAACATCAGCATTGTCATACCCATCAGCTCCAGAACCAGAACCTGATCTTCATTCCTGACAAAATCTTAAGATTTCTTATGATTATACCTGGGACAATCCCTGTTCAAATGCTCTTCTGACTGACATATATAACACCCGAGTTTGCTGCTTTTTTTTCTTGTGACTTTGACCACACACTATATGTACCATGCTCCATATCCCTCTGACCAGATATCCCCCTCACATACAACCCTTCACCACCATCACCCTTTGCTCCCATCATCTTCTGAAGTTCCTTAGAATTAAGTGTCACGAGCACGTCTTCTAGCTTCAAAGAATCCCAACCATATAGCAAAGTCTCCACGAATTTATCGTAAGACGATGGTAAAGATGTGAGTAATAATAATGCATGATCCTCATCCAATATAGCAGTATCTATAACCGCAAAGTCACTTACCAGCTTGTGAAACTCATCAATATGTTCAGACTAACTTTTACCCGGATGCATGTGAAAAGTATATAACTTCTTCTTCAAGTACAAACGATTAGCTAAAGACTTTGTCATGTATAAAGTCTCTAACTTTATTCAAATCCCAGCTGCAGTCGTCTCCTTGGTGATCTCCCGTAGGACCCAATCACCCAAACACAAGATCAATGCGCTGAAATCCTTTTTCCGAATGACGTTATCATATGCCACAACTGTGGCTGCAGGTAACTCCTCTAGCAGCTAATCCTTGCTGTTCCAGCAAAGCCTTCATCCTTACCTGCCATAACCCGAAGTCATTCTTCCCATCGAATTTCTCGATGTCAAACTCAATACCCGTCATCATTCTTTTAACCTTTTGCTAACCGTAAAACCTTTTGTGAATTTACCTACACAAAACACGATCTAGCAAAGTAGTAAAAACCCTTGCTTTATCGATATAGCCCTAAGAATAAACCTTCTTAGATATCAATCAAACCAAGAAACCCTTCAAAAAACAAAACCCTTTCTTACTCAAATATCGATCGAACCATGGGCATAAAACCGTCCAACAAATCGACAACCCTTGAATCAAGAAAGTATCATACGCTTTTTGAAGTAACCCTTGTCGTACTTTTATTTTTGCAAAACAATTTATTGTAACCTAAGAAACATTGCAACCTCGACAAGTATTGGACTTATTCTCTGACCCTTTGTTTATTCTGATAACCTTGTGATAAATACCTCACAACACCGAACTAACAAAGTACCTTGTGCGTAATAAAACCATTTGATATAACTAACCTTGTTTAAATAAAATAACAAAAAGATTTTTACCAAGAAAAACCTTTTATTCAAACCACATGGTCTCATGCACGTGATTTTTTTTTTCATCCCTCCAAACCAAAGGATCTGTTTTATTTAAACAACCATTAGAAGTTTCGAAGTTAGGCTCTGTTCTTTGAAACCGAAAACCCGAAACACGTGATGTCTTCTTCTTTGTCGAGAACCTGACAAAAAACCGAAACACACCAGAACCTTTGTCGGTCTCTTATAACCGGAAAACCAACAATTAACCCGTGTCGGAAACCTCGAAACCTCAAGAACCTTTAAACGCGTTTATGCTGTTGTTTTTAACCTTGAAACCCAAACAGTTGACCTGCTCTTCCAAGAACCAACAAACACAAATCTTTTCTTCTTATTCCGATCGTATAAAAACCCGAAAACCGAACCGTTTTCTTCTATAACGAAAGCCGGATAAAAGAAACCCATTTATTATCGACTCCTCTTGCTGCTTGTGTTACTGTTCGAGATCCCAAAACCATAACACCCTTCTTTTGTCGATTACCTGGTAGCCCAAACAGAAAAAAAAACCCTTCCGCTCCTTCCAGAAAAACGAACACCAAAGAACCTCAACGATCGAACCTAGAAACCAGAAAAACTCGAACCAAGCTCTTGATACCACTTGTAGACATTCAATAGCCTACAACCCTGGAACTAGAATGGATAACTTGATCGTGAAGAAGAATAGACTTGCAACAACAGAAGTATGATGGATAATAAGCAACTTGCACAAGATAATATATATCCAAACGCTTGATCTTTATTAACGTTTGTAAAGAAAAGAACGAGTACAATAACCCCTCCCCCCTCACCTCTTTATTGTAGAGATGAGGGGGGAAGAAACCAACCCTAAACCGAGTTGTAAACCGGCTGCTGTTACAAGGAGGAAAACCACAGTCGTATATTCTAATGCCCTAGTCTAAAGACATCATATGGTATATATAGATTTTCTCATAACCGACCTTTATAAATACAAATTTGGGCTAAACTTGAGGCTAAAGTTTCACAAAACCCCTAAACAATCTAAAAATGAATACTAATTTATATAACAGATACCTATAGTTAGACGTCGTGCACACAAGAGCTCAATGCCTTGGAGTAAAAATACGCTTCATGAACTAAATAATTGGATTACATAACGTGCTTATAAACTTTGTGATGATCTAATTGTCGTGCTCGAGTTTGTCCTATACTTTTATTTTCCCTTGATAGCTCATCTATTAACTCAAGCAAACTTTTCATATATCAGCTGTAAGATTTATTAAGGGAAATGATTAAAACCAATTGCATAAATCGATAACACGGAAAAAGTTATCATAGAATTATAAGCTATTGATCATTACACGTTCCAAAATACGTAAAATTTATGGGAAATGTCTCAATATGATATGTCCGTTGAGGCAATATACATTTTATTCAAATATATTCTTATAAAGGTTCCTCCTTTAGCTTATTTCAAGGGTAGAATAATTAAGACATGGTATTCGATCTCTTGGCTTGGACTTTGTCCTTAGTGAGCAGATGGAGGAGGTGGTGAGCCACCATCGGCAGGAGGAGATCCACCGTCCGCTGGAGGAGGTGGTGATCCACCATCGGCAGGAGGTGGTGGAGAGCCGCCAGAGGAGGGAGCTGGTGGAGGCGCCCGCTCCTGGAAGCTGGTTTCGCTCCAGGAGGTGCTTTGGAACAGTCAAAGTAGCAAAAGCAAGCGTCCTTACCTTCTCGCTTGTGACAAGCACCATGTTGTGCTTTCTCCCAATCTATACACTTTTTGTCACATTTCTTGTTGTCGCACTTACCTGAATACGTCTTGCTGGCCTTTTCACAAAGCTTTGGAGCGGCAGCCTCTATCTCTGTTCATTGAGTTATATCAAAACAAAATCTAGTAATTAGTTTATATTAAGTAAATGAGACATAAAAGGTTTGTCATAAGTATTTTTTACTAAAAATGTACATTCAGTGATCGTTACTACAACGATATATGAATAATCAGATTGTTATTGGAAACTAAGACTCAGTAATAAGAAACAAAACTGAAAGAGTCCTAAATAAATGATTTGGCACCTGCGATAGCAAGTATGAAAATCAGAAGAGCCGCGCAAAAAAACAATGAATTTTTGCCATTTATTGAATATACGAAGCTGAACAACAAAACCTTCGAGTGGATGAAGTGACTGTTAAGACGATAAGCAATAATTTATAGATAGGAGATCGAGAATGATTTTCCAATAAGATGCGTGTAGACGTTGAACATATATCTAAAAATTTCAACATGTGCCTGTATTCCAAAACCCAGTAAACCACCAAACTTACTGTAAATTTAAAACGAAAGTAGACACGTTTTAGAGTTTTGTCACGCTTGAATTTTCTCATCACATATACTGTATAAAACAACCATGCTTGTACTAAAAGTTCAATGGAAAGATATATAAAACACCCTTGTACTAAAATCGTTTCAAAGTATCTTAATTAAATGAGACTAACAGAAAGACTCTAAATCACCAAAATGTTGGTATGCAAATTATTCATTGTAATTCTTGTTTCTAGATCCAACCAAATGCATCCAAAAGTAGCATCAAAGACTTAAATTCGCAATAATTTTAAAAATTGTGCGGAAAAGAGATGAGATAGTAGATAAATAAGAAACTGGGATGGTGCACGAGTTTAGGGTTTCTCGTTGATTCAAGCCTTTTGAGAAAAATGTAAAAACAAAATTATGAAATAAAACTCGCAGGTTCAAAATAAACTACTATGACGTACATGTTCAAATTGTTAGGATGAATACCCAACTAATAAGAACAGAACGTATGATATTCATAAGTAGGCCAAAGGTCGCTTCATTCCAAAAGTTTGGCAGAACAAAGTCCAAGACGTTCTAGTTAATAAAACGTTGCATCTGAGTTAAGTCTGGATCAATCGAAACCACCAACGATATATATACGTAAGAGTTTTTCCTTAACAGTTGTAACAACTTCAGATGGATCTTGAAATCCCCATGTGTTTTATTTGATTGTGCCTCTTCTATGGAATTTATGGGAATTACATGTAGTATACACCTTTGATCTTTATATGCTCGATTATTAACCTTATGTCGAGAGGAATTAAAACATCAAGTTTAATACAAGCGAAAACATACACTAATGCTTTATAAAACAATCAAAAGTGAAACCTCACTAAAGTATTTTAAACTGTAACTAATTCAAAGTTTAGGTTCTCTTATAAGCTTAAATGGTTTTATACACAGAGATATTCAGAACAACGTGAACACGAGGACGCAAAATGAACCAGTTAGAGTTGGGGACAGATAAATGGCTACAGGTTGCCACGTGGAGTCCGAGATTTATCGGCCACCAAATCACTAAAGGTGTCTAGAATGGATTTATCCACCAGCTCTAACTCCCTTTGATGTGTATGATCACTTGCATGCAGCAAGCATCGTACTTCTATGTATTTGAAATAATTTCCAGAAAGGCAGTGAATGTATCTTTCATCTATGATATAAGTTCCAAAGCAAGTGGAATCAAATATTCGAGCTTTGTTGTTTATAAAAATACACGTACATTGCAATGTGAGGTGAGTAATT